>VZRO01006787.1:237202-250915 GCA_013397915.1 Daphoenositta chrysoptera
GCCGCCGCCGCGCCCGCCATGGCCGCGCCGCCTCCTGCCCGCCCCGCCGCTTCCGCCGCGCCGCGCGTCACTGCCGCCATGGGCCCCGCGCGGGTCTCGGTGCTGCTGCCCACCTACAACGAGCGCGACAACCTGCCCCTCGTCGTGTGGCTGCTGGCGCGCACCTTCAGCGACAGGTACCGGCCGGGGGACAGCCCGGGGGACAGCCGGGGCCGGCTGCCGGCACACAGCCGCCGCATGGCCGGGGCGCGGGGCCGGATGAACGCTCCCGGTGTGGGGTTTGGACAGGGGGGAGCAGTGCCGGCTGTGCCTGTAGGGCTGGGAAATACACGGCCATAAAGGGACACATTGGCGGCACAAATGGGAAATAATTTCATGGGAATGGGAGTTGTTTCATTGGGAAATGATTCTCCTTTCAGTGGAATCGATTTCGAAATTATCATCATAGATGATGGAAGCCCGGATGGGACACAAGAAATTGCTCAGCAACTGGAAAAAATATATGGATCAGATAAAATAGTGAGTTGTGTATTCGGTGATTTTTTTACCCTTTTTTTTTTTTTTTTTTGTAGCTGGGATGGATTTTGCAGACATCCTTAAGCAAGTAGTTGTACACCACTTTGGGCAAGCGTAAGCCCGTGAGAGCTCACGATGCTGCATTCTGAGCAGACATGCAGAATGGTGATGGATGCTGTCGTACTCCGCGCACCGCCGGGTGCTCCCGAGTAGCGCCTGGTGGGTGTTGCTGTGCGTGGTGCAGGCCTGGGGAATACATGGGCTTTGGATAAGATTTAATTTCATTTTAATTGACTGCAGGAGTAAGGAAATTGGAAAGATGAAAGCCGGGCTGGGCTTGTGCTTTATTTTTAATCTGTCTCATTGCATTCCTCAAAACCAGGAGGTTTTTATTTATTATTTTTATCTATGTAATATATTACTGCATAACTCTCAGTTATATACAAGAAGCTGTCATTTACTTAGTGACAGTCAGATACTCTTCCAATCTGTTACTGCGTAAATGCCAAGCTTTTTAAAGTATTTCTGGATTAAACTGCATTTATGAAGATTGTTTTAAGAAAAAAATATATAGGAAGTTGTAGAGTTTTTTTTTAAACTGTATGTCAAGTAATTTATGTGTTTTTTATATCTCCTGTAGCTTCTGAGACCCAGAGCAAGAAAGCTGGGCCTGGGTAAGTCCTTATTAACTCTGATTAGTACAACAAAAAATAAAAATCTGCTGTATACTTTGATCGATCCAGTGTATAAAGGTCCAGAAAAAAATCACAGTAAAGCCCAAAAGGAGAAACATGTTTTCATCAAGTTGCTTGTAAACAAACAAGCTTAAAAAATGCACACATAAAAATCCCAGTGTGTTTATAAAACGTTTTCCAGAGCCTCAGACCTGATCCTCCCTCCTGCCCTGCATCCACTGAGCACAGAATGAGGGTTTGAACTATTGGTGATGATTTGGAGCCTGAGTCCTGTTTCCTGTGGCTCCTAAGTGCATGTGGTGCTTTTGTAAATGGCATTTCAGGTAGTGAAGTTTCTCTGTGCATTTCTATGTTAAAAGAGTGAGGGAAATTATTTCTGTTTCCATCAGGCACTGCTTATATTCATGGAATGAAATATGCCACTGGGAATTTCATCGTTATTATGGACGCTGACCTCTCCCACCATGTAAGGCTGGCTTTTATGTCCTGTGGGTACCATCTGTTATAATTCAGTTTTCAGTGGTTGCTGTTATTTTACCCCCACCCTTTTTTCTGATCTGTTTTTCTTCCATTTCAGCCAAAATTTATTCCAGAGTTTATCAGGTAGGTGCCAATTATAGTATGAAAGTTGATCTTTATAAATTATTTATGAGGCAGTCTATGAAATCCTATGCCATAGTGGTTAAAAGGTAATTATAAGATTCCCCAAAGTAGCTCTTTATAAGAGAACAATTAACAGGTGTTTAAATCATGCTCATAGCCACACTAATTATTGTTTTCCTCTCTTCTTATTTGTTCAAAAGTCTATAAAATACAGATTTTGTACTGGAAGATTAATTGTTCTTACTTTGAAATTTGTACTTTGAAACATTCCTCCAGTTTTTCTGATATTGTTTATAGAAAACAGAAAGAAGGCAATTTTGATATTGTATCTGGAACAAGATACAAAGGAAATGGAGGAGTGCATGGCTGGGATTTGAAAAGAAAGTTAATCAGGTTAGTACTTTTCAGCTCTTTACACAGAAATTTGTTATTTATAAATAAAAATTCCAAGTAGTCCATCCCTGTAAGCTGAACTGAGTCTTTAGTTCCCAGAACTGCTGTCCCTGCTGGGCACTGCAGAATCACATGAAATACCAGAAGCACCCACCACAGGCAAATTCTTTGGTTAAAACCGACCAAGAAGGACTGGAATGACGTGGGTGGGCTTGGAAAATGGATTGGAACTGGCCTGAGGTTGGGACAGAAATCCAGTTCCCTCATCCAGGGAACAAGCTGAGACTCTGACACTTGTCAGGTGTGAAGGACACGCTCGGCCTGCACAGCTGGAATGCTCCTTTCCCTCCCCAGTAAATCCCCTGCCAGAGCCCTCTGGTGACACTCCCACGTGTCACAAGAGTGATGTGGCACAACCAGTGTCAATCAGTGATTGCTTAGGCCTTTCTCCAGTAGGGGTTTCACCAAACCCAAGGCTCTGTCCAGCTGCTCCCAACACGTGAGGCTGCCCTGGCAGGGCTTACAGGGACTCACAGAGTTTCTGGGGAGTCCTGCTGTCCAACACCTGAGTGCAGAGAACATGCAGAAGCTAATGGTGATTCCGTTATCCTGCAAAGAATCCAGAGCGCAAGCTGTGTTACAGTCTGATCTGGAGGTGGTATCACAGGGAGTGGATTTGGATTTTTCCTGGTTTTTAATGGCTGGAATAAGTGCCCATCTTTTTGTTCTAAACAACTCTGACATTGATTTCTTTCTTTTTTTCTTTCTGTTTTCTTTCACAGTCGTGGAGCCAATTTTCTGACTCAGGTCTTGCTGAGACCAGGGGCATCAGATCTAACCGGGAGCTTCAGGTATGGGTCTGGTTTGCAATTCCTGAAGTTTATTGGAAATTAAGAAACTGCTGGTCAAGGAACTGGAGTAAGAACAGACCTTCTTTACCATGGACTAGGAAATCTGTTTGGAAAGGGTGGAAGAAATAGTGGATTCGATTGCAAGAACTGCTGGTCCCATGACCTCGTTAGAGAGTTTTATAAGTAGGAATGAGCTGAGTGATTGCAGTTCAGATTCCTACACACTGTCTGGATTTCTAAATTCCAGAAATTGTGCTTCAGATTTCATTTTCTTTGGAATTGTTTACAGGTTGTACAGAAAAGAAGTCTTAGAGAAACTAATGGAGAAGTGTGTTTCTAAGGGATACGTCTTCCAGATGGAGATGATTGTCCGGGCTAGACAGTTGGGATACACCATTGGAGAGGTATGGGGCAAGCTGGGATGAGTACACTGTGCTTTCCTTTAAAGGAGACACAGATTGCTGGATTCTGGGTACTTCCAAGAAGCAGCCAGGATTTTCAAATTAATATAAAGGAATAACATGTGTAGAGTTCTGTTTCTCCAGCTTTGTCAGGTGAATGCCAGACCTGAAGTTGCAGTTATTTATTTCCCTGGCTGATGCACTTCTCAGATCCTTCCCTCTTCCTGTTGCCATTCCTTTCGCAGCAAACAATTTTACAAGGTTCTTCAAAGGAGGGAAAGAAGTCAAAATACACCACAAAGCTGCACTGAGCCTTTTCTTCCCTGCTTCCTATTGTACAGACATCTCTACTCAAGTCTTTACAAATCATTTCATTTTCTCCAGCAGCCTGATTCTATTTCAGATTTGTTCTCTCTCAATTATTGCCTTGTTATTTTCCAGCTTTTCAGCTATCACAACTTTCTGCTTCTAAACTCTTTGAATGTGCTGTCTACAGCCAATGAAAAAACTCCAAGCAATTGTTAGATTCTCTATCTCCAGCAGACTGCTGCCTTTTTTATTTCATTGAATTGCTCTTGCTGGTCTCTTTAAAGATGATTCACTGGGAATCTCTCTGCAGGAGAATCTCAGAGCCAGTTCTTCATCCTCGTTTCCAGGACTATGAATTGTCAGAGAATTCTGGTGCTTGTACTGCTCTCTCTCTAAACTTCACATGTGGCATTTCTCCATCGACACAGGGCTGGGCATTTCCTCACAACAAAGCAGCTCTTTCCTTCCACCTTCTTTGCTTGTGGAGCAGCATCCCTGTGCTGTCTGTAGCAGGAGTTTGACCCCAAGTTCTTTGGCCTCCACGTCCAGCTGCATTCACATTTTGCTTCCTAATACTGCTGAATTAACTCCTCACCTGCATCAAGATACTGAAACCTGGGCTGAGATGAGGTTTTATTGAAAATAAATTTTAAAAGTAAAACACACTTCTCTGGCTTCAAAAATCCTGAGAATCTTGGGTTCCTTGTACCTCCTCTGGCTGCTGCCACAAAGAATTTTTTTTCCTGCCTGTTATTTGACCCTGCCAGTCACCTATTGACAGCCTGTAGTGGTTGTATGACATCAAATATAAAGTAATTGTCTTGCAGTTCTCAGCCTGCTGGACAGGCTTCAGGGCTGCTGTGTGCCAGTCCCTGCTGGGCATAGGCTGCTTTGTGGTGGGCACTCTTGCCACCCTCCACAGGCCACCCAGTGCATTCCCTGGGGAGCATCTTCTTCCCTCCTCCTTTGCTCCCTCCCTCACGAGTGGGAAGAGATTTCTCTCTTACATCTTAAAAACTGCTTCATTCTTCTCCTTTGGCCTTGTCCTTCAGATTCCTCTGTGACACCTTTAACAAGCTTACACTCTTCAGATCCTCACACATTCATATAAACAAGATTATTGTATTTTTACCCGTTTTTCTTGTCACTTCCCGGAGCAGGACAGTTTTCTATGACATTTCAAATACATTTCTGCACTATTTCCTGATCAATACTTAGGATCTTTATATATTTTATAATTATCCAGATAGTAATACTGAAATTCCAAAAGAGGTGATACTTGCACATCTAATTTCTGGTTTGCTGCAGCTCCACAGGCAGAATGGGAGTTTTGATGCAGCTGTAAAATGTGGCTGTGAGGGAAAACTATTTCTTCAGCAAAGCTGAGAATTGAGATTGAGCTCTGCCAGTTTAAAAGAAGCAGTTGGCCGATGAGAACTGACAGAGGCTGGAGCTGCAGAGCTGCATGCACGTCTCCCCCGATTTGCTGTACTTCACCACGTGTGCAGTGGCCTCCTGCACATGGAATAGAGCCGTGGGAAATGCTGCCTTTGAGACCAGGGACAGAACCTCTTGGGCAAGGAAGGCACAAGCCCAGAAACAGCAGAGTGCTTAATTCCTGTGCTGAAGGGTAGCACTGGAGCCCTCTCATTAGATGAGATATTAAGCATTTATTATCCTGGTGAGGGAATGCCACTTGTGCCATCCTGCCCTGGCTCCATATTCCGGGATTTCTGCCCATGCCCTGTAGACCAGCTGTGTGGAGTTGCCAGGATTGTCACTGGGATCATCAAGCTGACACTGCTAAGACAGCGGAGTCGTTGCTGAGTCTCTCTGCCTGCCTTTCTGGGCATCTTCTTCCCATCTTCTTGTCCTGGGTTCTCTGCTTACCTGGCCTGACCTGCTAGAATTGTGAGAGAGCCTCTGGCACACATGCAGGGGGCTGGGGATTTGTGTGTTCCTCTTGCCAGCTGATGTCTGGTTGAGACTGCCAGCAAAACACCAAGCCAATTTTCTAATGCCTTTTGCAATTGCAATTCTTTATTTCAGTCCTGAAGTATTTCAGTTTTGCAGACAAACATTTATGGAAATGCTTGAGTATTCTAACACCAGGTTGGCAGAATGTCCCTTGTGTGTGGTCAGAGGACTGAAAGCAGAATGTTCCCAGCATCTCATGAGTAGTGAGTTCATCTGAACTGTCACATCGTGAAGGAGACCAAAATTAATATGTTAAATGCCCTTAAATCCTGCAAATAATCTATAAAATGGCCCAAGACTGATAAAAACAGGTCTTGTTTGTACAATATGCACTGTCACGTTCCAAAGTCACCTCCCAGCCAGCGGTGAGGTTGAGCTGTTTGGTGGTGGGGGCAGATTTGTGCTTCCTGAGGCACTGACTCAAAGGCTCTGAATTTGGCTGACAAGGAAATGCTGGAGGCTTTGTGAGCTGTTAGGTTTGCTCTGCCTGGGTGTATCATCCAGCCCCTGAGTAATGTCTTTGGATCAGCTTTAAAGGTGATAAACCAAGTAATTCCGTGCTGCAGCTATGGGGCATCATTAAAGCCCTGGTAGGAGCTGACACAAAGGACGCCAGCCTGGTGCTTGCCTCCTCCCTGTGCCTGAACAAGCTCTAGCTCAAAGGCCATTCTTTTGTTTACAGAATTGCTGATGATTTCGGTTTCAAACCTTAAAAAGAGCTTTGCTTGTTTTAACAGGTTCCCATTTCATTTGTGGACCGTGTCTATGGAGAATCCAAACTGGGAGGCAATGAAATTGTCTCCTTCTTAAAGGGGCTCTTGACCTTGTTTGCTACAACCTGAGAGTTCATCCTAAAGCAACTTTCTTAGACAAACATTTTCTGACATCTGTGTAGATTTAAACATAAAATAGCAAAAGCTTGATAATTTGTGTGGTGACCAGGAGACCTGCTATGACCTAACAATTAGAAAGCCATGAACAATAAATCAAACATTCTGCAGCCCAGAATGCTCCTTCCTGCAGAAATGAACTGTATGTTAAACTAAAAATTAATAAAGGCTAATGCTTTTCTATTTTTGTAAAAATAATTAAGTCTTAATAAAGAACACAAAGCTAAATGATCTTTTGCATTTGGAAATGAATCATTATTCAGCAGAAGCTAAAGAAGATTTTGAAATAAAGATGAGCAAGGACAAAAAAAAACCCTGGAATGTGTCCTGTCTTTGTCCTATGGTTTGTAGATATTAATTGAAATAGGTACTAATTAGTGTCCTTTCTCTCCTCAGCACATGTACACGTGTGTCATGAAGCAGCTACAAAGAACTGCTCATGGCTGGGGTAGTTTAAGAGGAAATACAGAGTTCTGTGGTTTGTGCCTAGACTGGAAAGAAGGAATATTCTTTGGAGACGAAAGAGAACCGTATTTGTGGAATAATTTAGTATTCTGTGTGTCTGTCCAGAAGCAGATGAGTCCCTTTCCCTACCTTCTTTAGAAACTAAACATATTTAGAGTCTGTGAAATGGGACCTCACCAGGTTTAGGGGAACAGAAGACCTTGTTCACCTCAGGGAAGATATTTCATATTTTTTCCTTATGTCAAGTAACAGTTTGCAATGTAGTCTGTATTTGCTCCAGATCCCGAGGAAGGAAGTACACACAGAGCAATACAAGTTTTTGTTTCATGGTTTGATAGAGCCAGAACTCAGAAATTATGACGCTCTTGCAATCAAATGTGCACATGGGAGGAGGATGAGATTATTCTGATAATGGCTTTATATATTTATATGAAAAATGTCCTTTTTTTTTTTATTTTTTTTTGGTGGATACCTGTGGAGTTTGTGCATACCTGTATCAGAAAATTAATGGTGTGACAGGAGAAGCAACAAGTGTCTTAAAAATGCTGCCTATTTGGCTCATGTTTGTCTGCATTCCTATGGCACACTAGATGCAGTTGTTAATGTAAGAAAAAAAAATTTAAAAGTCTGTAGATAAATGATAAATTTATATTTCAGACTCATCACATTGATAAAAAATAAAACTTTGAATCAAGGTTATTTTCTAGTAGACTGCTTTAGAGCTATTCCTCTGTTCCCTACTGGAGTTCTACAGGTTCTGGTAGTTTCTCCTTTGCTGACTGTCCAAAGTAAATGTTTCAGATATAATTTGCTTTAAAATAATAAAAGATGTAGCTATAGGGTTTGAATCCACATGGAACTGGATCACAGTGACTGAACTGTACATTTTGTGACATTTGCCTGTACTTTTTCAGAAAATGACATAATTTCATTTGCTGCAGACTAATCAGAGCAATAATATATACAGAGATAAATCGCTGGATTTAGGGCCAGTGAAATCTGCAGTAAATAGGTTTTATCTATTTATGTCTCACTTGGAGGTTTCATAGCAAAAAGCATTATTTTAACTTAAAAATAGTTACAAAGTTTTTAATGACCAAATAATGAAGGTTTAGATGTTTATTTAAATTTACATAATGCTGATCATTTGCTAGAATGCAAATTAAGCCTCAAGAAGTTCATCTTTTCCTCATTTTTATGTAGGGATATATAACTGAAGTCCAGTATATGAATTATTCATCATGTAACTGCTGTGAATTAGGGTTTAGCCTTTAGAAGGTCCATGACTACTATTTAATTATGAAAATTACCTGGTAAAATTCCTTCATTTATTGAAGAGACCACATTTGGAGGAAGGTGCTTTCACATATCAATTAGGGTCACAATACAGGAGTATTTAGTGTGCTGCAGTCTGTGAAAGTTTGAAATGTAACAGGGCAACACTCAGATTTTAGGTGAATAGGTGAAATTTTTCACTATGCTTAGAGGTAATGGATTTATCAGGAAAAAAAAGTTCTGTAAAGAAACAAACCCAAGAGCTCCATGGCATCAGGACCTGAGCAGACACCACAAAAGTGCCTGAGAGAAGAAAAACCAATCTCAGTGTCCTGCCCCCACCTGGCTGTAGGAAACCCCTCTGAGAGGAACCAATGCATGGATCCCATGGACAGGGGCATCATTAACAGCACCCAGGCTTTCCTGCCTTCGGGGGATATACAAACACACATTTCACCACGCACACCATGGAAACCATTTGGCTTTTCCAAGCAAATAAAAAAGTATTGTGATCTTGCTGTTCTCCAATGTTAGTAACAGACTATAGTGGAACAGCAGTTCTATAATCTGTGGAGATCAGGTGCTTGGAACTCCATATAATGTCTTAAATATTCATGGACTAGGGATTTATATTGTGGCATTTTAATTCTCAGTTCCTTAATACCATTGCAATACTCTCCTTGCCTTGTTTTGGCCACCACAAAACACTGACTTGACATTTACTGAGAATTTTTCATTTTATGTCCTTGGCTTTACAGTTCCACATAAATCAGCTTTTCTTAATTACATCCATATTCATTTCCTATGAAGGCACAAATACTTTGCTAATGCATTTTCTCTATTATACTTTCTTAGGAGTCTGTGTCTGCAAGCACTCAATCATCTGGCAGGAGCAGGAGCTTTAATTGCTTCCTGGCTCCCCTCAGTTTATAGCAGGGCTGTTGGTCGGCACGTTTAACGCAGGGGGGAGAAGGTAACTCACGTGTGGCACCAGTGACCTTCTGTCCCCTGAGCAGATTTGGGTGTGCCATGCACAGGCCCAGCAGTTCAATCCCTCTGGCCCAGACCAGCAGGATGCTGAAGCTGGGACAACCACTCTGACCCCAAGGCCTGGCTCATTTATCTACTGGAATGTGACTCCAGAGTCAGTCCCAGATCCCTAGCTGCTCTCTTTGGTGAGGATTTGTCTGCTCTGAGGTTCAGGGGAGTCAGCTTCACTTTTGCTTTGGGTTTTTGACAAAATCTGAGGCTTTAACCTCAGCCTGCAATAAAGATGTACCTCGCTGCCAATATAAGCACTATAATCAAACAGATTTTCCAGTGGACTGTGTAGAAATCCAACTGCAAAGCTCCACAACCTTCTGCATATCAACAGTAAAAAATAATGATGACTAATCAATAATATTTATTTGAGGGTCTATCAGGATCCCAAGTGTAAGCCTGGATTGAAATCTTGGCACAAATGAATTCAGTGACAGATTGCCTGCTGAGTTCAGTGCGTGGATGACTTCAACGACAGATTTCAGTGGCTGGCATTCCAGAGCTGAGGCAAATGCTAATATCAGGACCAGCAGGAACAGGGGGTGTGCAGAGGACAGGACTGCTTATCAAACTTTGCCTTGGTTTAGAACATACTACCTAACCTGTGCCATGCTGCAGACGACATGGGCAAAGAAGGTAATTACTGCCAAGCACAGAAACTCTAAGCATCATTTCCTCCTCTGTTGCTGCCACATTTTACTCTCTCTCTCCAGGCATCGTGGCAATTAAAAACTTTCTTATAGACTGATTGTTACTGTTCAGAGGGAAATATACTGGAACTGGAGAGAGAAAACCAAATTGCAACTTTTAATCCAAAACTACATCTGAAAACTCAGCCATTGGGAGGGATTTCAACAAAGCAAAGAGCATAAAATGGAAAGCATCCCTGCAAGGTGGTTGCACTGACTGTTCAACAGAAACTGGCACCAATGTTGACGAGTGATGAAGTGTCTGACCAGCACAGGAGCTGGGTGGCTTAGTGGGTCATAAAGATTATTGTGAGACTCGTGGTCTTAATGCTGATTGACTTACTTGTATTTAGTAAATAATTCATTATTTAACATAATTCATTATTTAATTCATTATTTAACATAATTCATTATGTTGTGCGTAAGACCATCGATAGTTGTCTTAATTATTTTATATTTGAATAAAACCCAAGCACGACACTGCTCCTGAACTAGTAGTACTAGGATGAATCCGGGCACAATGTTGACCTGAAGCAGTAGCACAAGGCATGCAATTAAACCTATTCAGCTTAGGAGTGCTAATTGTCTCCCCTCTGGTGTGAAGTGTTTAGTCTCTTACAATGCAGTGATTTGACTGATTTCCAGTGGCTGTATTGTAAGAAACAACACCCACTTCTCTAACAGAAGAAGTATATTAAGACTATTACCATCAACTTCTGTTTCATTTTGTTCACTCTGTACACACAGGAGAAAAAATACGTCAAGACTCCTTTTCTCCTTCTTCCCCACTGCTTGAATTTTAGCTTTAACATCAATCTTTTCAAACAAACTTAGTAAATTCTCATCTTTCTTCCCCAGCTCTCTGTTGACAGCTGTCACACCGTGCAAACCACCAAGAGAACCCTCCTGAGCTGAATGAGAACGAGATCTTGTCCATCATTCAGGACTGCTCCCACACCCACTCTCATCCTCCCCCCCACTTTTTCAGCCCTGTCATTGTAGACTTTACCCCGAAGCAGGCAGTGGCTCCCTTCTGCTCCAGCTTCTGCTGCCACATCCCCTTTCCCTCCTGTTCTCTCCCTCTTGTGCACTCACTGTTTCTGCCTCCTGACACTCTTCTTTCTGTCTGGGACTAATTCCATCCCCTTCCATGCCAAATTCCAGTTTCTAAACTCTTCACAAACGGTTTTCCATACTGCAGTTATGGACTGAGTACCACCACCATGGCTGGAAATGTTCCCAGCTGGAAACCCCTCGATATTGCTGCTCTTGGGGAACTCTCTATCCACCTTTATCTCCAGCCCAGCCTTACCTTATCTTCTGATACGTATATACAGCAAGATCCAAACTGGCTCAGATACTTCCACTTCCTCCCAGAATTCAGGACGAGGAATGATGTCCAGCAGCCTGTTCAGTTCTCCTGTCTGGATTCCAAGTCTCTGTGTTTGAGCTGTTGTGTCCTTCACACAGATCTTTGTGTTGTGTGATCATTCCCTAAAGTACGTATCAAATATCATTTCTACCTCCAGCTGCATTATCATGTCCCACTACACACAGTTCCTCCAACCTTCAGACACTTCTGTTTTCTCAAGTTCAGCCCTTAGAGTAGAAGGTGCGTGGGTTGTTTTTATGCTGCATTTTTTTTTTTGTGTTAAGTGATGGCTAAGAAGTGGTCAGTGGTAAGGCATAAATAAAATAGTATTGAAATAGGAAGGTGCTCAGGTTTGAGGCTGTGTATTTTAGGCAGGAGCAGACTGGCTCAAGCAGCCATGAAATTAATTGAAAGTTTCTGAACATGGTCCTGACTTAGCGACATTTCAAAACGATTTTCAACATACTTGAATAACTGTGCCATCAGAGAAAAAATAACCTGCTCTTGGAAGGCAAAATTATGTTGTTGTAGGAAAATCAAACCAGTTCTCTTTGCTTTCCTTCCTTGAGACAGATTCCACACGTGTCTCAGAGGAACTCTCAAAGTACCTCAGTTCTAGGAGCTCTTTAATGCCAAAGCAGCAGCTTTGGTTTTGAAGTTTTGTGTATTTCCAATTTTTAAAATTTACATTTCCATGTAAAAGAAAGACTCTGTGACTTCCTGACTCTTACGACCACTGATGTGAAGATGCCATGGAAGCACCCAGTGAAACCCAGGTGTGACTTGCAGTGACAAGCAGGGGATTTCTATGTCCCACTGAGCAAGAAAGTCTCAAAGCAGCCTCTCAGACACAAAATGTCACTTAATTCTTTGTAAAAGCTATTTCAGTGAATTGTGATAAACAGCATGTACATACTGTCAGGACACCAGTCACTTGAAGATGCAGGAGATCCTTGAGTTACATGAAGTCTAAAGAACTGGTGACAACTTTTCTCTGCAATAGTTCAGACAAAGAATCAAATGGCTTTCTACCATTGTGAGGCTGAACTCCAGTGTGTCATTGAACCAGAAAGGGTGTGAATGCTGAGGAGGGAGGGAATTACACTTTACTTCATCCTCCAAGTGCTTGTGTCTTTCTGAAGTAACAAAAGCCATCGATCCCTTTCACTCCTAGAGGGCTTTTTGACTCCGCTATAGAATTTGTCCTTGTTTGTTGAAGACATCTTGAGCAGGGTCATGATCCACAAGGAAGAATCACATGTGGGGTCTTGTCCTGATCCAATGTTCCTGCTGAGAAATGGGATGTCAAGTGTCTCTGCACAAGTGTGCGTGAACACATGTGCCCACCAGAAAGATCACAGCCCTGTCTTTGGGTGCTGGCTTGTCTTCAGGGTGTTAACCCAAAATGTGAAGGCACATGGAGGGATTCTTGGGGCTGTCCTGTGCAGGGCCGGGAGTTGGACTCAATGGTCCTTGTGGGTGCCTGCCAGCTCAGCATATTCTGTGGTTCTGTGACAAATTTGGATATCAGAGCACGGCGGTGTGTAAATCACACAGGTGCTGTGCAGCCTCACGGAATTCGCTGATGAATGCCACTGTCCCAGTCCATGGCAGGTTTGGCAGCGGGTGCCCCAGAGAGGCTCCCCCACGGCCATCGCCTCACACGACACCTCCTTCCCTCCCCTGGGCTCGGGCCCCGCCAGCCGGGCCAGGCTGCGATGGGCGCGGTCCCGGAGCGAGTCACGCTGGGAGGGACTCCACGGCTCAGCTGGTGCCACCTCCTGCTCCAGCAGGGCCATCCCAGAGCACATGGCACAGGACTGTGTCCAGACTCTTCTGGAAGAAGACTCCATATCCTCTCTGGTCTCTGTTCAGTGCTCGGTCACTGCCCAGAGAAGTTCCTCCTCCTGTGCAGGGGGAGCTCCCTGGGCTCAGGCCCGGCCCGTGGCTCTGGTGCCACTGCTGGGCCCCGGAGCAGAGCCCGGGCCCTGCCCCGAGCCCTCCCCGCAGCCGGGGACACCCAGGCCTGAGGGCCCCTCTCACTGGGGCTCCTCTCCAGCCTGAGCAGCCCCGGCTCCCTCAGCCTGGCCTGGGCCCCGAGATGCTCCAGGCCCTTCGGCATCCTCGCAGCCTCCGACAGACGGGCACGGCAGGCCCGGGCGCCTCGAGGCCGGGTCGAAGGCCCGTGGTGCCGGGCTGGCAGGGCGGCCGGAGCGGGCCGGGCCGGGCCCGCGGG
>VZRO01006787.1:252281-294954 GCA_013397915.1 Daphoenositta chrysoptera
GTGCCCGTGGCTGTCCCAGCTCTGGGCACGTGGCTGCAGCCCCCAGCCCACGGTGTGGGGCGAGCCTCGAGGGGCTTTGTCTGGGACCGCAGGGCAGAGCCCCCGTAACTGGGCGCTTCCAGGTGCTGATGTTCCTTGTTTGTTGGGTGTATTTAAGCCGTTTGGTAGGTGTCAGAGGTTTGCGTTCCTTATAGTGAAATTCCCCTTTTCCTTAAGTTTGTTTTTTTCCTAGCTATGTTTCTATTCATTTTTGCTGCTATTTTCAGTTTCTGTTTGGAGGTGCGAGGTGTAAGGTAACGGAGGCAGAGGATTCCCGCCTGTCAGGGTAGCATTGACCGACCTTAGCTGGCTGCTGTGCAGCTCAGCCCTGTGTGCCCCGGCAGTGCTCCCTCCTGCAGGGTCTCCTACTCGGGAAAACTTTCACTTCAGGACTCTGGGAACTCATAATCACAAGTTGTCATCCTTCTAGGTGAGAAAGATGGATCAGTCTGCTTAAGAAACAGAAAAGCCTTTTCTGCTTTTAATAACAAACTAAACCAAAGCTTGGTTCCTTTGCAGATGTGCAGTTGCAGATGTTGGGCAGTAATTTGATATCAGCAGATGGACATCTACTATAATATGTGCTGAAATCTTAAAAGAGACAACAGAATAGGAACACTCTGTTGTTAAGAGAATTGCACCAGATGCTGATGAGTTGTAATATAATGGTTACCTTTTCTGAAGATTATTGTAGCAAATACTTCCAGCTTCATTCTAAACAGAAATGTCCTTTTTGACACACAACAAGTAACTTGTTCTCCAAAAGTGAATCTAAGCTGTTTCTGTACTATTTTTTTGTGGTTAGCTGTCCTTTGCTCAAATTAATATTATTTCTTAGTTAGCATTCAAGAGTGACTTTTTGGTATCCAACAGACATGAGATGCTCCCAGGGGACATCTCTGAGATCATTGAAAACTGATACAGGTTTAGTGCCCCATTAGTAAAAATAATTTTTTTGTTTTGAATTGAAGTGATGGTCCATCAGACAGGTTTGTAGAAGGCATCTCTGTAGGCTACCACTCTATGCTTCAGGGTATATTGTCATGAAGAGCCTGTAGGTTCACTTGTGTAAGGCTTTGGGAAGGAGATGCTGTTGGATGTGCAGGAGGTGAGGAAGGTGAAAGGGGACTTCTTTGCCTGTAGATGAGACAGACAAGTGTCACAGTTAGGAATGAAAAGTCTTCCCAGGAGAGGAACTTCTCGACTGTTTTGGAAAGTTGATGCCCTGCAGTGTTAAGCATCAGCTGCACAAACACAGCAGCCAGGGAGGTGTGTGTGCTCCTCCAGCTGAGAGGAAGAACATGATGGGTTTTCTGTGTGTGTAGGGCAAAAGTTGCCAGTGGTCAGAAGATGCCCTTTAGCATTTCAGAAGTGCTCCCTGTCGCTGCCACAGTGTGTGGGGTAAGCTGTGACAGTGTAAAGTCTCATTTGTGGGGTGCTGCCCAGACCCCTGTGCTGCTCCTGAGCTCGCTGTGAGCTGGAGGGGAAGGCAGGACAGCGTTCTGGGATAGGTGAGGTGTGCTGTTCACACACTGCAGGGTCAATAATGGGTCATTATTCCCAGCCCAGCTTTACCACTCTGTAATAACATAAATACTGAAAGTAAACATTGAAGTTTACAGTAGAATTCCTGGAATACAGAAACGTATCAGAATCTTATCAGTAGTCATAAGTCATACAGTCCAAATGTATATTTTATAGCTTGTTATTAAGATGGCAGCTGATTTGATTGATGCAAAGAAAGAAATTGAAACAAGAGATTTTGGGGAAGCAAAGACGGTGCTCCTGGGTTAATGTGTTTCTTTTGAGGTTGCTGCAAATAAGATTTAGCAGCTTAATAGGAAATGTGTTGGGGTGGTTTTTGTGGGGTTTTGTTGCTCTACTACTTAAGATGTTTAAGGGAGACAAAATTCCACTGGGAATGAACAAAGCAGTATGAGATCTGAGGAGAACCAGTCTAAATACTGTAGGAGAGATGCCAGGAGATGCAGGGAGCAGCTCTGGGGCTGCAACTGCTCAGCTGCTCAGTGTGTAGTTTCACAGGTGCCGTTGGAGCTGCTCTATCTGCATGGGCAAAATTGGGGGATTTTTAAAAATCACTAGTTCAGCTGAGTTTGTATATTAATAATGCTACATTTAGTGGGATTATTTTCTTAAAGATGCATGCAACATGCTGGTTTAAAAAGGCAACAGCTGACTGTGCAGGCCTGCATCTGAACAAGCATCACACGGGTGTTTTTGTTATATTGAGTCAAGATCTGCTCTGTGCCTAGATTTGTATATATATATAGAGAGAGAGAGAAAGAGTGTGGTTCCTATGAACATAATCGTAACAGGATAATTTTTAATGTGGATATAATCCTGCTCATATAAATAAATCTTGTTGATAGAGGTGTGTTTCTTGATAGTGTAAGAGATGGAGATGACAATGAAAGGTGCTGCTCTGAGTCTCCTTGTATTAGAAGAAAAAGAACCCTTGTTGATGTTAATTTAGTTTTGTTAAAAATAAATCCTATACCTTCAGTATATGTGGAAGGTTTATTTTGCCTCACCTGACACGTTTGGGAAGAATGCCCTTGCTTTCCTAGGCAGGATGGCCAAATTGGCCTGTTCCTTTTGAGCTTTCAGGAAGAACTTAGATCTGGTTTAAAAATCAAATAGGTGTTCCAAATTTGAATAAAAGCTTCTTCGAGAGGGTGTAACTCCTCTTTATCTACCTGAGGGCCATGTGCCTCAAGGCAAGAACTGCATTGTTCAGAGCTTCACTGCAGCTCTGGTGTCAAAAGGCAAACAGGAGCTTGTATTTAGTGTTTCTCATTTCACTGTAGTGCTCTTGAATGTGAATGACAGTTGATGGTTTGGAGTAAGAATGGAGTAAATACCATTTTTTCTGCAGTGAGTCACTTTCAGTTACCACCATTTATATGCTTACTTTTTTTTTTTTTTAAGGTGGCATTAAAGACCATTTAGATGAAAACTGGCAGTGGCTGTTGAGTCCAAGGCCTGTGTAGTTGACCCTGTGGACACATCACACCTGCAGATGTATGCAGATCACATGGCAAAAAACTTTCATTTAACACCTACTTCTCAAGTAGTATCTAAAACAATTTACAAGAAATAAAAATAAAGCAACTGTGTGAGCAGCTCCAACTCCTCCAGTCCTGCAGGTGGAGGAAAGGGCCTGCTCTCAAGCCTGCCTTCACTGTTGGCTGTTTCTTCCCTGACCCAGCTGCTCTCCCCTCTGCCAGGTCTCAGCCACTGCTTTCTTTCACGCTGTTCTCCCCCTCGTGTGCGTTGGTTTCTGATGGGGCTCTGGCTCCCGCAGTCTGTGCCGGTGCTGCCCCTGGGCCAAGGAAGCTGGTGGTGGTGCAGCTTCACAGCAGCAACAGTAAGGGGGCAGAATGGCTCTGGGAATCTAAGTGGGCAAGACTGTGGTCTTAAAATGCTTTTTTTCACCTAAACAGTCAAACTCAAGTTTGTGATCTTCTTTTTTGTTTTGTTTCCCCATTGCTGCTGCTATGAAGCCCTTTGCCTATCGAAGGTTCCTGAGGCAGATGAAGACAGCAGTAGCTGAGGTGGACTAACGCTGGAATGTAGGCAGGGATTGGAACCCTTGGGAGCTATGCTTAGGCAGGAAGGGAGAGAGGTAAGAAATGTGCAGTGGTAAGACTGATTCGAAGCTCTTGTTTACAGCCCTTCCCCCGTGTTGTAATGGCAGCGTTTGTGCCTCGCGTGTGTGAAGTGTAAGGCAAGGGAAAACAAGCGGCACCAGCCTCCTTCAGTGCCTATTTTTACCCTCGGAAAACTCAGATGCAGCCAGTTGGCGAGATCCCTCCAGTATCTGATGGATCTGCTGTCTGAGAAAGCGTGGATTGGCAGGGCTTTGGATGAGCTGGGGAAAGTATTCGTGTGCTCTTTTGTGTGCTGGTTTGTGCTGCCCCTTGCATGCAGCCCTGCCTTTGGCTGCTGAGGGCACAGCAGGGCTGCTCTGCACTCTGGGTGTGGATACCTGAGTGTGTCTGTGACTGTGTGTGTCTGTGGGAGTGTGTGGGAGCTGCCAGGGCCGGGCTGGAGCTGCTTCCTGCTGCCCCGGGGCTTGGCCCGGGCCCAGCACCCCTGTTTGGGTGAGGGAGGGAGCTGCTCTGCCCCAAACCACTCCTCTGGCTGCATCAGGGCTCTGCTCTGGCTGTTGACACAGTGCATAGTCAGGAAACATGACACAGAGTGCAGGGGACAGTTTTCACTTGCAGTCTAATCTGGTTGCAGTTTCCCAGTCGGTGTAATCCAATCATAAATTGTATATTGATTATTTGCTTTGTTCTTGCACTTTTTACAGCGACTACTGTGCTGCTTTGTTTAATTACACAAATGTTTTTGTGAGCTTGGGATTGAAAATATTAAGATGGTGCTTGATTTAATTTAAATGGTAACTGCTCATTCATTAAACATGCTTCTGTTTCCAAAATTATTTTTATTCTGGAATTGTTCATGCTTAGGTACAATCTAGAGGAGGATTATTTTGGAATTGTAGAGCATATTCATGCAGCCTTTTTTCCTGATCACTGAAGTGTGGATATCATGGTGTAAGCAAATAATATCCTTTGTGCTTCAATGATCTCCAGTCTCGATTTCAAATTTCTGCAAGATGTGCAGGCTTTATTGCATTTCACACCAAAATCTTTTAGAAATAGCCCTGAACAAGCCTGGCTCTCACACTGAGGATGTGTATTGAATATTGATTTGACTGCCCATGTTGTGTGCATATAAACATTTATCTGTGGAGGTCTTGAACAGTTACAAAAGATATTCTCTAACATGGCAGGAGGTGTACAAGCCTAATTCTTGAGCTGTGAGTGCCTCTAATTCAGGAGTTCCTATGCCCTAGAGAATGGGCACGATTTCAGAGTGCTTTTCAGAATGCAGTAGAGGTTGCCAGAGTTGATGTGGCCTTTATCATGTGTGTTCAAAAGATCACTCAGAAAACATTCAACTTCAGCTACCAGCAGTCTTTAACATATCTCAGCCTCCATCATCAAAATCAGAAAACCCACCAGGAATTCCCAAGAGAGCCCAGGGAAGCGGATTGTTCATCAGAACAGAAATAAGGAGTTGTGGTTGCCAGAGCAATCAAAATTAGACCATTTTGTATTTCACTTGGGGGCATAGAGATGCCACAGTGCCCAGGACTCCTCCTACTGAACCGAAGTTGATGAGGAAACAGTTAATTCCCGCTTAGTTTTGCAGTGAGTGTCCACACCCACCAGATGGAGCTTCGGGCTCCAGTGGAAAATTCCAGAAATTGAGCAAGAATGAGAAGTGTGTGAATGACTTAGGAGATCCCTGTCTGCTGGACTGCAGAAGGTGGTTTCTTAGCCTTTAAATAAAGAATGAATGGAGACTGAGGCATACCAGCCTTACTGATTCCATTCACTACAACTGCCTTCCATAGTTCTTCCTCTGATAGGAAGTTGGGAGTTCTTAGTGCAAGAGTCACCAAGCTGAGGCTAGACAGCAAGCCCAAACAAAAAGGTATAAACCAGAGTTTCATAAACCTTTCCTGAAAATTGCCTATAACCACTGAAACAGCGAATTAAAAGATTTTAGCCTCAGAGTTTCCTCCTAAGGATAAGGTGGGGTTTTTTTAGTGCCACGTTTTAGATGGACTTCTCTCCTGAGGCCATGCTTGTGTAGGATGTTCTGAGAAGTGGTGTGAAACGGTCCTTTTGTTTTGACACACAACGTGAAACTGGCTTTGGAAGTTGCTGATCTAATCTCTGAAGTGGTTGTTAATATTTTTTAAATCCTTGGCTTTTTGACAAAGGGGCTGTTAACAAATTGCCTGTTTGCCTGTGAGGGAGAGCAGGAGTGTGTCCTGTGCAGTGTGGCTCTGGTCTTACAGTGCTTCGTCCAGGTGGCATCTCGCAGTTGGGGATTTCCTTCAGTTCGATAAACTCAGTTTTAAAACGGAGGTTTTCAGAGGGTGTAATTTAGGATTTGTGTTGATTCCTCTTTCATGTACCCAGTCCTGTTTTGGATACAGACCCAAGCAGGAGGGCTGGGGCTCGCTCAGTGCAGGTGCTGGCTCTGCACCCCAAATTCCCACTGGAGCTGAGCTGTGGGCAGCTGAAGGAGCACCCTGCCTCCTGGGCAGGAGCTTCCTGCTGCAGGGGGCTCGGGGACAGGCTGAGGAGGTGCTCTCAGTTGGAAACGTCACGTTACAAAACAGGCTCCCTCCAGGATTACAGCGGATTGGAAAAGGAGCCCTCAGTTGTCTGGCATTTCTGATGTGCTGCTAAACTGCAAATCTCATTACCTTCACAGGAGTGTGGGTGCACAGCCCTCGGAAAAGTAGGCCAGAAATGCTTAAATGAGGAGGAAAGGGAGGAGTCCAAGGGGAGAAAGTGAAAATGCTCAATGTCAGCCAGTGAGAGGTGTGTTGGAATAGACTCTGCAACCACTCAGTACAGGGAGGAGAGAGAGTTAATTGCTACTCTTACTTTCAAGGAAGTTTTCAGTAGTTTCTGTTCTCCCAAATTCTCTCTTCTCCCTGATACTTCTATTCCTTTTTTGTCTCACTTGTTCACTCTTCGTGAGATATCCTTGTGCTTCCTAGCTATCACTGTTCCTTGCTCAGCTGTCCTGGAATTGTCAGGTCCCAGAGTCCCAGGGACCGGCCATCAGCGTCCTCATGTGAATATAGAGTATTCTACACCATCACACCACAGAGCATCGTTTAACCTGCACACACAGAGAGGCAGCTTTTCTGTTGCTGTGGGAACCACAGGTTCATTTTCTTGCATATTTTCCCTGTATTTTAAGAGATTTCACTTGGTGTTGCGCTACCAGCCTTCTCTGCAAATCTGTTTCATGGCTGGCTTTTAGAGCATGCTGTGGAATGCAGTTTGCTGGGCAAATTGTTAAAAGTTACCTTGATTCAAAAGCTGTTGGAATAGAGAAATAAAAGGCACAGTATCAAGAAACCTAGTCTTGTTTCATCTCGCCCAGGAACACAGAGCTGCTGCCAGTTCTGATGTATGGTCCTGTGTTGGGCTGTTAGGTATAAATCAGTAATTTCTTCAGCTTGAAATACTGGCAAAATACTGACCAAAATCAAAGGAATTTGGATGACATAAAGTAAGAAGCATGCCAGATGCTTGGGAATCCTTGTCAGCAGCACAGCACAGGGAAATGCTACTCAGTGTTTGGGAGACCCAGCATGGGATGAAGTACTTCCCCGAGCTCAGTATCATCAGCCTGATACAGTAATTGCCGCTGATCTGCTCTCAAGGCTGATGGGTCCTCACCCAGAAGTGTGTTTGCTGCAGGGCGGACTCCCTGGGAGAGAGTTCATTTGGACTTGCTAGATACACAGGGATACAAAGTTTGCCTTTAGTCAGAAAACGATCCGTTGTGAAACAAAATAACCCATCATCCATCCTTGCATGGGTGAAGGTACAGGTGGTGGTCTTGTTAAAGCAGATGCAATATTCCAGCATTCTGTGTTGCCGCCATGTGAAGTACTTTAAGAATGTTGTCTTTTTGAATTTCTTAAAATGTTGTAGTGTCTTATGCTGGAAGTGTACTTGCCAAAGAAAAGCACTCTGTACTTCAAGCTGTGGACCTTCTGTGTGAATAATCAAGAGATTAAAATCTAACAATTTATATTGCCTTATTCCCTGGCAGAGTAATTATTAATGACTCAACAAGTTTTGCTGTTATAAACTTTAGATTTGGTTGTTTCAGATTTCATGGTTCTAATGTTACATTTTGTGTTTCCAGTCTGTGGAAGACTGACTTTCTGTCCATGGGTGATGTGGGTTGGAGAGAGATCAATCTTCCAACAGAAGCGTGATCATTTATATGCCATTACCTCAAACTCTCCGTCCTCTGCGAATTTTAATCTGAGTGCTTCCCAGAGGAATGTGTGTCCCCAGGGCTGTGGCTGAAGGCCACGTCACCTGTTTGATGTCCTATTGTCATGTAAGGTGGGACCTGTTTGTTTGGGAACCTCCCAGGAAGTGTCCCAGGGTGGTCCCAGGGGCAGCTGTGCTGTGCTGCCGATAGCTCCGGGGAGGTGCACGCTGAGGGTGAGCCACGGCACTCCAGAGGGTGGATGGAGTGTGGGCAGGAGCGTTCCCAGCCTCTGGACCTGCTGGGTTCCTGAGCTGGTAACTGAGCTGAAATCGGAGGCGTTCCTCAGGCAGCATCCCCCAGCAGAATCGGTTGTGGGAGCACAAACCTGCTCAGGCTTGCTGCAGCACAGCTGCCCTGCAGCCCGGGCAGAGGCACGGGGGCTGGGGTTTGTACCTATCGGTGTGAGACTGCCCTTATCACATCTCTTATCTCTTATCTCTTGTCTCTCCCGCTTTGTTTTGTCCAGCAGGATATGAGCCTTCCTCTGTGCCCGGGCTTTGGGCTCCCCCAGGGGGTGTAACAGAACCCTGAGGGGGGCGTTCTGCAAGAGTTGGCTTTGGAGGCTTGTGCATGAAACTTGTCCAATGAGTCTGAGACGCCCAAGCACCATTCATTTTGGAGGTAAATGCCTCATCAGAAGTACTGAAGAGATGGGGAGGAGTTATGATTTTCATTGGCAAAGTATGGACAAAAAGTAGTTGAAAGGATAGTTTTGACTGTTTACTTCTGAGGTTTGGATGTTTTGAACTTAAAGGAACACCAGCTTGGACTCTAGAAAAATTGAGGGGCTGGGGGGCTTTGGGTTACATCACTCTGGCAGCTTCACTGCAGATTTTAATTGGTTTCCTGGTTTAAAATTTTCCTTCTGTCGGTTTAAAACCATCTGAGGTGAAAGTGAAAGCTGATTTAGTCTGCAGCAGAGATTACTCTGGAATGCTAAACAAGCTGAGGGAGACTCTCTGACTTGGGATAGGGAAGTTCAGAGATCTACAACTCAAGCTGGATGTCCCTTTAAGTTATTCCTTGGAATATAACATGGCTTATTTGAATCTCAAGTGAAATGTTGAATTTTGGAAGTTCAGCTGAAATGTTCTTTATTAAGGTATTTTCTATCATTTGTCTATAAACTGCTCTGTCAAAGTGGGCTGTATGAAGAGAGGGGAGGGAGGAATCCTGTGAAAAGATAAAACCAAAGGGGGAAAAACCCCCAACCACAAACCAAACCAAAACAAATGAAAGAAAATATAACAATGACAGATTGAAATGTTGGTACTTGCCTTGGGTAGGGGAGGGAGGGAGAATCATTTGCATGATGTGTTTCACTTCCAATTTACTTCATGCTATTGTTATTGAAATTGAACCAGGTTACTGATAAAATTGTAATGATAACATACATTTAAAAAGTTAATGAGTTAAGTTTGCTCTAGTAAACAGCAGTAATGTCCTGGCACTCAGCCCATAGAAAACTGAAACTATGGTACAGATTTGCAGTGTCTGGGTTGCACTGAGGATGCTGATCCTGGGTTCCTGTTGCTTTTTGATTTTAATGCCAACTGTTACTGAGAAATATTTAGTACCCAAACCCAGGCTGTCTGGTAGAGAGTTACCCTTTAAATTAAGTAATTTTTAGCATAATCTGAATTTTATGTACCAATGTGTTACCAAACTGCATGAATTTATATGATTATGGTGTTTGACTCTGCTGCAGCCCTTCCCTTTTAGCATTATTATGGATATTAAGAAATTTGGGGTTGAATTATTGGAATGAAAGCCATGGGATCATGATCCAGACCTAACAAAGGCAATGAACCAGAGCAGAGGGTTTAAGTGTGTGGGGTGGGGTGTATTGTAGGGGAAAGGAACAGCTTTTAGAATAAGGGTTTGAAACATTGCTTTTTCTGTAGGAAAAAGATGGAGTATTGCATGCTGGGAACAAGTGCTTTCCATAAGGTAGCTAAATTTTAAAAGTACATTTGTTTCATTTTGTTTTAGGCTTTGCTTAAGTATTGTAATCTAGTAATTTTGTCCTTTCTGCAGTTTTCATTTTGATTAGACCTCTGCAAATCTCTCTTCAAAACTTAACAAAAACCCAACCAAAAAACTCAAACCTGGCCCACAACTGCAGTTTGCCATTTCTGAAACATTGCTCAGTGTGTACAGAGAAATATTTAAAGGTTATCAATAATGGTACAAATTCTTCCATGATTTTAAAATTGCAGGTATTAACACTGTTACATTTGAAGATATGAATGTGTTGGGTGACTACAGAGAAATGATCAAAAGTAAAAACAATTTGTTAAATATAATCTCCATTGACACCTCTTCAGAAACAAAAGGCCCCAAGCCTCAAAACACCAGCCCCAAAAAGCCCCACTCCTCAGGAATGCTGTCAGCAGAAACTCCAAGTAAATAGTCTCATTTTTTTCTCTTTGTTCCTGTGAATAGCAAGACATAACACACTTGGAGGAAGTCTGGGTACATGAGTCAGGACTTATTTCATTAACTGCAGTTAAATGTTTTGGCCAGGTTTCCCCAGGAAACAAAGCTTACACAATTTTTCAGATTGTGGCTTGTCTCCTAATCCCCCCTCCCTCCTCCCAGCCAAGAGAAAAGGGAGCCATTTTCACCCAAATTGGGTGGAGATGGAGGTCTGGAAAGAAAAAATGAGCACCTTTAAATTGGATTAAATGTATCTCCAGGAAGAGAGGAGCCAGGTTTGAAGGTCTTCAAGTTCCCTTTGCAGCTGTGTCCACAGGCTGTTCCTTCAGCGGGAGCAGCAAGGCCGAGGGGCTGCCAGAGGCTCTGGGGGAGGAGGAGCTGCAGGGAGGGGACAGGAATGGCCCTGCTCAGGCCGGGGCTCCCGGGGCGCTGCCCGGTGCCGCTGCGGCGCCCCTGGAGCTGGCCCGAGCCCAGGCTCAGGAGGGAAGAGGCGGAGCAGGGCATTGCCTTGGCTGAGTGTGTGAAGGGCTGAGCACCGAGTGAGGTGTTGTGCCTGACTGTGTGTATAGTGCATTATTCCATGGATACGATATTATTGCAGGTACAGCAGCAGCTCATGATGCCCCGTAAAGCTTTTCTTTCCCAGAAAGAAAAGCAGGCTCGTGCCAGGGAAAGGGATATGTTAAAAAAGAGGAGGAGGCGACAAGACTATCTCAAAAGAAGCGTGGAGCCGCAGAAAAATACAGAAACAATAAAATGGCACAGGGATGATGAGAAGAGGAGAGAAAACGAGCAAGTTAAGGACAAAGATATCAAGAAGCGGTGGAGACAGGATGAGAGAGAACGACGAAAGAATGTGGACGCTATGAATTGGCACAGGGAAGAGGAGAAGAGGGAAAATGAGCGAGGTAAGGACCAAGAAGGCCAAGAACCAGCAAAGAAAGGAGGAGAGGGGGAAAGAGCACGGAAAGGATGGACCTTGTGAAGCAGCAGAGGATGATGAGGGGGAGAGGGGAAAGCAGAGGAAGAGCAGTTGTGTTTTATAAGCATGCACAGAAATAACAGCAAATAGTATCTTCTAGTTTAAAATTGATAGAAAATCTGGTTTAATGAACAAGAGTTCTTACACTGCTGATTATTTTAATAAGTCAAGATTGAGCTGGGTATGTCTGTGAACTCACAGTCACGATGGCACAGAACAGGCTGGGTTTGCACCTTGCTCATACAATTGTCTGTTTTGCACACTTGTTCATACCTAATGCTTTGTTCAGCACTGTAGTTGGTAATTCTGGTTGTCAGATCACCAAAAAGGTCAGGTTTTCTCAGTCTTCTCAGTAGGAATAAATGAGAGCATTAGGAAAGGTAGGGTCAACCTCATGTGCTAATAAGAGAAGGTAAAACAGATGCTTTATTTCATTCTTTTTAATAATGTTCCTAAGAGGGTTGTAATCGCATCCACAGTTTCATTCTGAGGTCAATTATTTAGCAAAAGTTGAATGGAAGTGTAAATTTCATTGAAGGCTTTTAAGAAACATTCAGCTCAAGAGATAAAAAGAAGAAATGAGAAGACATTAAGAAGAAATTCTTCCCTGTGAGGCCCTGACAGAGGTATCTCAGCAGCTGTGGCTGCCCTATCCCTGGAAGTGTCCAGGGCCAGGCTGGATAGGGCTTGGAGCAAGCTGGATCGTGGAAGGTGTCCCTGTTTCATGGCCGGGGTGGCACTGGATGAGCTTTAACGTCCCTTCCCACCCAGGCCATCCCATGATGATCCTATGAAGAAATTACCTTAGTGCAGAAGGAGTAGGTAGAGTGGCCTCTGTGAAGAGCCCTGGGGTCCCTGGCCAGCTCATACAGGTCTGGGGTGCCTGAACAAGGTAAAATGCACTGTGGGCTAGAGGGGTTTGTTTACAGCTTTTGGGGATTCCATAATTGGTTTTCATTTGCCATTTCCCAGTGATGCTGTCCCCAGACCTTGCTGAGTGCAGACTCCTGCTCAGTGCAGTGCTCAGGGTCCCCCACATTCTGTGCCTGCTGGTCGTGGGAGGCTTCCCTGGCAGTGGGCAGGACACGGTGGCGTTGCCAGTTAAGCATAAAGAGAACAAAACCTAGAGTAGGTTTGCTGGAAAACTAGACTGGTGCTGTCACAGTTCTTTTACACAACAGGATCTTCCTCCAGATTGTTTCTTTAGGTCTTTTATTTCTGGTGGAAAACCATTGTTTTACTCTGCAGCCTGTGACAGTAGAAATCCTTTGTGCTTGGTTGTACTGTAGCAAAGCTGAGACATGAACCGAGCACAGGGAGCACCCTGAATAATGTCCAGGCATGAAAGTAACACAATGGGGCACATTTGGAATATTGGCTGAAGATTTCAGTCGAGAGAAGAAGGCTGTGTTGGTGTGAAGCTGGTGCACCTTTCCCAAGTCACAACAGTCTTGCTTCCTGTGGGTACTTTGAAGCTGCACGTGGGAAGATCCCCCATTTCCTGGGTCAGAGCAGGAACAGTCCAACACCTTTTACCTGGGGCATCAAAGGGGGACCCTGACCAGGACCAGCATACAAAAGACCCATTGGAGAATGAAGATTTCAGTTGCACTAAAATAGAAACAGCCTTTGCAGTGTGGAGACAGGTGCAAGGTTTCTGTCCTTTATCCCCTTTGATGATTTGGCTGCTGTGGGGCTTTGGTGTTTCTCCCCCTGTCTCTGAGGGCACACCTTCTGTGGGGTCAAAGTGCAGTGCTGAGGGTGAGATCAGAGGGAGGGCTCTTTGCACTGGCACAGGAATGTAGTGAAGAAAACATTCACTGTTGCAAATGTGAAACGAAAACTTTGATTGTGGTTCTTCTAAGTTAGTAATCTTGTGCTCTTTCATAGCTTGTCTTTTCTGCTTACGTTTGGCTACTAAATTGTTCTAGGAGTCAATACCTGGCTGTGGACAAGACCTTAATGCTGTGAACTGCACAAACAGAGCAAAGGAAGGTTGCAGATATTGCTCACAGTCACTGTGCTTCCTTTGCCACTCCTTTATGACTGGAGCAGTCAGACAGTTTGTGTACACATGCACTGGAGGTGAGGGAGATCTTCAGGATCTGCCTTTTGAGGCACCTGAAGATCCTGCCCCTGGATATTTCTAGTCAGGGTGTTGTTTGGGTTGGTTTTAAGCAGTCATTTATTCATTCCACCCAGCACTTCAGTGTGGATTGATGTGGTCAGAGATGCTCCAGGTGTCTTCCCTTAAACACCAGCTTTTGGTCAGATAAAGGATGCCTCATTTCCAGACCAGCATTAATGCCTAGATGATGATTTGAGAGGCTGCTTAATCCCAACTGCTTTAATATCCCCATCGAAGGAGGTGCCAGCAGAGTGATGTTTACATTACAATTGGAGTTACTTGCTGCAAATAGAAATGGATGGAGATGCTAAAAGCTTTTGTAGTCACAGACTGTAATAATATCAGGCTCTCCACTCACTATGATTAAATAGTCAGACATTTCCTAAATAAAATTGACTGTATTTGCTTAAGGATGAGAGATTTTGTTACGATTAGGTGACTTGGATTCAGCTATCCAGCAGAACTTGCAAAGTAAGGTTGATGTTAAAAGCTGACATTTAGAAGTTCAGGTTTCAGATGTGAAGATCTAACTCTGTCCTCTGTTATGATGGGTGGTGATAGGAACATCCAGGGAATTTCTTGTCTTTAAAATTTGACTGAGGCAGGCAAAGGGCAGAGGCAAGAAGACACTGCAGATAGACCAGAGATGTTTTCAGGCAGTTGTAAATAATTGGCTTTCTTTGGGTTTCTAATCACGGCAGTGAGCTGGTGTTTCAGCTTGTTCACTAAATCTAACCCATTACATTGGTACCTGTGGCATGTTCAGTTGTATTAGACACAGGAATTAAGAGAAAGCATTTGATTCCTTTGGTGAAGATGTTCATGGGCATTTTGAAATCAGCTGTTTGATCAAGCAGTATTTTGAGACTTGTGGCTGACTCAAGTGTGCAAGTGCTCAGTGCCTAAAGAAAAGCTCTGCACTGACTCTGCCTGTGTCATGAGACCAAAACTACTTTTCTTTGCAAGCACAGGGATTCATTCTTGAAGTGGGGACTTGGGTTTCGAAGAAAGCAGCCTGGCTTCCAGGAGCTTTAACATGCAGTGTTCATGCACTGCTCTTTCTGCAGTTCCTATTAATCACCTGGAATAACGTTTCTGATGATCTCCTTGGATTTGAAATTCACTTGAAAATATTAATTCAAATCCTGAACATACTTGACTGAGCTGCTTCACTGAATTTTTTCTGAAAAACGGGATCATGCAGCGACTGGAGGTGTTTCTGAAGCAGTGAAATTACTCTTTAATTTCTTTAAAAGGGACCTGGCTCACTTTAGGTTGTATAAGCCATGGTTTTTAGAGTATAGATGAGGATGGATAGAGGGTAGGAAAAGAGCATTTCATGAGCTGGATTCCCTTCAGCTGGGCAGCCCCAGCCAGGCCCAGTGGAACTGTGGGCACTGATGGGAGGGAGGCTGACAGTTCCCAGGGACACTGAGAGGTTTAAGCCATCTCTTGTACTTTTCCCAGTGGTTTCTCTCTCTGGGGGGATCTGACCTAGCTTTCAGGTCCCCTCTTCCTGGGAGAATCTTTGCTAAACAGCTTCAGCCAGGTGAAGCTCTGAGTACAGTAAAGGGAGGAAACAGCATTAATTTCTTGCCCTACCTTCAGCAGAATACAAGCATCATCTTTATCACTGAGGAGATGCTGTGAAATCTCTTTTAGAAGAATGACACAAGCACTGAAGCTCACCTTGGCAGTTTTCAAATCAGTTAGGATACATTGCACACGAGAGAATTGAGTTCTGAAGTACTTCAGTGTAAGGCTTTGTAAAGACAGACACTCTAAAGAAATAAAAGTTATTTCCAGAGGCAGCCTATTGCTCCTGTTATAGTTGTTCCAGCAGTTTGTTGCCTTTTTAGAAGTGCCCCTCTGCAGCTTCATGGGCAGGCTCAGCAAGGAACAAGCCAGAGAACGTGGCAGTGTGTTAGGGAATGGTACAGCTCTGACACCTGTTCTGTGGGGAAATGAGGCAGACAATTACTGATAATTAAAAGTGCAGCACTATCAGACAAAACATACTTGACTGAAACCTTTTCTCTTACTCTTCTTTTTCAATAGAAACTATGTTCCAACTTCCTGTCAACAACCTTGGCAGTTTAAGAAAGGCCCGGAAAACTGTGAAAAAAATACTTAGTGACATTGGTTTGGAATACTGTAAAGAACATATAGAAGTAAGTATGGTACCTCCAAGGGTTAGAGCTAAAATGCTGCAGAGTTAGGGGGACACTGAGGTATTTGTGTATGCCATGATTTATTTTTAGACCTGTTTAGGTTCCACACAAAGTAGGAGTTAATTAGAAACTTGAGATATAATGTACCTGTAAACACTTCTAGAAGCATTAGTGGTTGCTGAGCATCCAGGAGTGGTGTGGGATGTGGGGACAGAAGTGGGTCTGAGGTTTTCTGGAAGTGTTTGTACTGCAGCATGTCTTGAAGTTAGAGAATCACCTCTGTGCCTGGGTCAGTTCCTACAAGGGAAGGGTGTTTGTGCTGTACTTCTGGACAAAATTCGTCGCTGTGGCTTTGCCTGTTCTTTTAGTGTCTCTTTAAAGAACATTTAAGTGAGATGTGTAAGAAAGAAATGCCAGTCCTTCCTGCTTGAAGAATTTGTGGAGCAAGTCTCATGTTTAAGGGGAGAATTCTGAACTGGGACAATGTTACTTGCAGTATTCATTTCAGTGGAAATGTTATTTTTGAGTCCTTATGTACTGCTGACTTCATGCCAAAGGTGAAATGCCAAAGAAATGCTTTGTAAGATAATTTTTTTAATAAGAATTGGGTGTCTTGGACATCACACATGTCCAACTTTAAAAGCTTCCTGTGTGAAATTAATGAAAAGCCAAACAAAACAAACACCACACCACCACCCCACAAAAAAGCAGCCAAAAACCCCCAAACCCACACATCAGTTTGGGAACATTTTTCTCCAACATTGGTTCTGGAATGAGATGAGTTTGTAACCACAGTGTTGGGTTGGTCAGGAGGATGAGTGGTGAAGATGTTCTGCAGGTGTTTTGTGATGTGGAGAATATGGAGAGCTCTCCCCCTCCCAGGAGGTGCCCGCTAAGCTCCTCCACTGGCTCGAGTGATGGTCTCTGCTTGGCCAGCAGCACCTGGGAGGATGCAGGGGTGCTCAGGGATTGCTTGAGGGAGTCCTTGGGCCTTGGTTCTGACTCTGTCCTCTCTTCCCATCTTCCCTTCTCCAGGATTTTAAGCAGTTTGAACCTAATGACTTTTATTTGAAAAACACTACATGGGAGGATGTGGGACTGTGGGACCCATCGCTTACAAAAAACCAGGTTGGTAAGAGTTTCAGTTGACACAGGCTGGAGATGGGTTGTGCTGAAGGGCATTTCACAGACATGCCAAGAGCTTTTCTTGCAGTTTTCCTCATTGATTTTCATGTGTTGGCAGCTCAAGGGACAGCAAAAAGCGATGTGCTTTTATCTTTGTTTTGTTAAGTTGTTCCTGGTCTGTATCTCAGGAGCCTGGCTGGCCAGTACTGCAGAGCTGGTGGGTCCTTGCTCAAGTCTGCACATTAGGAGCCCATTCCCACCTGTCCCCAAGCCTAGCACAATTCCACCAGCCCTCTGGCCAAAGGATCAACAACTTCATAGAGCTGGCAATGAGTCTTTTACCTTTCCTGAAATGTTTTACTCCTGGTGTCCATCCCTTCCGAAGCTGTTTCACTGGACACGTCTCTGCTGCTCAGTGCAGGGTCACTGTCAGTGCAGCCCTGGGTCCCACAGGCTGTGTCCCACATCTGCGTTGGGCATTTCTGGTTCTGCACAGCAGCTCAGTGACACTGGAAGTTCTGCTGTTGAGACGTTTCTGAGCCAGTAATAAAAGAATTTTGAGTTGAGCCAGCAATGGAGGGAGAAAATGATGCTGTTGGTTCAAGCAAATGGAGTGGGCTGCAGCAGCCTCTCCTGGAGCTGCAGGACAGAGTCACCCCAGCAGTGACAGGTCAGAAGCCTCTCTACAAAGGAATCCCTCCGTGAGCACCTCAGAGCACTTCAGCAGGGACCAGAGCTGATATTCCAGCTTCCTTCTGCAGAGGGAGAGTGCAGCTCTCCAGCTCCCTCACCTGTGACCTGTGTGTAGCTCAGTGCACAGGACTTGTTCTGATGCTCAGGAGGAACCTCTGTAACTCTGAATTCCATGTGTTACCCCCCGTGAAGTGCCAGGTTGCTTGTGTTGCTTGTGGCTCTCCCTAAGGCCAGTGGAACTTCAGACTGTGCTGTAGCAGTTGACAGGAGCTGCACTGGCACCATGTTAAATGGGACAAAAGCTGCAGGCAAACTGCAAGGGTGGAATTCTCAAATTCCTTTTTGTTCCTCATTCAAGATTGATTTGAAAATCAGGTTTATGCTTTGATCACAAGGAAGAGGCTTGGTGGCTTTAAGGGCTTGTGTAGCCTGTGTCTTGGTAAGCTTCAATCCTTTTGTTCACCAAAAATAAGTTTGGAATTCCATCTTTGCTATTAAAGTGTGTAATGGATAAAGATACTGAAATGGCTCAGGTTATAGATCCATCTTATATATATGAAGTTTGGCAGATTTAGGTGGGCAGTATCTCCTCTGGATGCAGTCTAATTTCCTTAAACAATCCTGGTTGGCTTTCCCCCAGAAGGGACCTTACAGGGACCTTTTCTTGCAGCTCAGCTGCAGGGAGGAGGCTTTTTGTGATTGATAGGGAAAGCCACTTGTGACAGCCTCACCTGCCAGGGTCATGGTTAAACCCCTGAGGGACCCCTTGGCACTCACCACAAAATGTGTTATGTTCATGTGATCAGCTTTTTAGGGCCTGATCTGCAGGCCAGAACTGGGAGAGAAAAACTGAATTGAAGGTTTGAGACAGTTGCAAGGGTCTCATGAGTATTGTTTAGAAAGGCTGTGTAGAGAATATCACGGGTGTTTCTTTGCTGGGAAGCGCTGTTGAGTATTTAGTCTGTGCTCTGTTCTCTGTTCAAGGACTATCGGACAAAGCCCTTCTGCTGCAGTGCATGTCCCTTCTCCTCGAAGTTCTTTTCAGCCTACAAAAGCCATTTCCGGAATGTTCACAGCGAAGACTTTGAGAACAGGATCCTGCTCAACTGCCCCTACTGTACCTTCAACGCGGACAAAAAGACTTTGGAAACGCACATTAAAATATTCCATGCTCCCAATGCCAATACACCGAGTGGAGGCATCGGCACTTTCAAAGATAAAAACAAACACGAGAGCCTTAAACCCAAGCAGGCTGACAGTGTGGAACAAGCTGTTTATTACTGTAAGAAGTGCACTTACCGCGACCCGCTCTACGAAATCGTTCGAAAGCACATTTACAGGGAACATTTTCAGCACGTTGCTGCTCCTTACGTAGCCAAGGGAGGCGAAAAGTCCCTCAATGGTGCAGTTCCGTTGAGCTCCAGTGCCCGAGAGGAGGCAGGTATCCACTGCAAACGATGCCTTTTCATGCCGAAATCCTACGAAGCTTTAGTCCAGCACGTGATCGAAGACCACGAACGGATCGGATACCAGGTCACGGCAATGATAGGTCACACTAACGTGGTGGTTCCAAGATCTAAACCTCTGATGCTAATAGCTCCCAAACCCCAGGATAAAAAACCCGTGGGACTCTCTCAGAGGATGGGTGCCCTCTCCGCTGGCAGTGTGCGCTCACTCTCGTCACAGCAGATGATGAACAGACTCACTATACCAAAGCCCTCGTTAAATTCCGCAGGAGTCAATATGATGTCAAATGTTCACCTACAGCAGAACAATTATGGGGTCAAATCAGTACCCCCCAGTTACGTTGGTCAGCCAGGGGGGAGGCTCAGCCTCAGTGGCAATGCACCTGTTTCTCTTTCCCAACAACCACAAAGCATGAAACAGTTTTCAACGAGTGGCAATGGAAGGTCTTACACTCTGGGAGGGGAGCAGAGGTCCCAGGCCTCAGCCAGGTACTCGCTGCAGTCTGCCAACTCCTCCTCGCTGTCGTCAGCACAGCTCAAACAGACGTCGCTGTCGCAGTCCCAGGCAGCATCCAGAGCTCTGGGTCAGTCTGGCTCCAAATCCCCCGTGGCTGCTACAGGTCCTTCCACTGTCAACACCTCGTCCACACAGAAGTGGAAAATCTGTACAATCTGCAACGAGCTGTTCCCCGAAAACGTGTACAGTGTCCACTTTGAGAAGGAGCACAAGGCCGAGAAGGTGCCTGCAGTGGCCAACTACATCATGAAAATCCACAACTTCACGAGCAAATGTCTCTACTGTAACCGCTACCTGCCCACGGACACGCTGCTCAATCACATGCTGATCCACGGGCTGTCCTGCCCCTACTGCCGCTCCACCTTCAACGACGTGGAGAAGATGGCTGCCCACATGCGCATGGTGCACGTGGACGAGGAGATGGGACCTAAAACTGACTCCACCCTGACCTTTGATTTGACATTGCAGCAGGGCAGCCACACGAACATACACCTCCTTGTCACCACCTACAACCTGCGGGATGCTCCTGCCGAATCCGTAGCTTACCACGCTCAGAACAACCCCCCGGTTCCGCCAAAACCGCAGCCCAAAATCCAGGAGAAATCTGACGCACCGGTCAAAAGTTCTCCACAAGCAGCAGTGCCCTACAAAAAAGATGTGGGGAAAACTCTGTGTCCGCTGTGCTTTTCAATCCTCAAAGGCCCCATCTCTGATGCCCTGGCACATCACCTCCGGGAGAGGCACCAGGTGATTCAGACGGTTCACCCCGTGGAGAAGAAGCTGACCTACAAGTGCATCCACTGCCTGGGCGTGTACACGAGCAACATGACGGCCTCCACCATAACGCTGCACCTGGTGCACTGCAGGGGCGTGGGCAAGACCCAGAACGGGCAGGACAAAGGGACGTCGTCCCGGCTGGGCCAGTCCCCAGCAGCGGCGCCGGTGAAACGCGCCTACGAACACATGGAGTTCCCCCTGATGAAGAAGAGGAAGATGGACGACGATGACTCCCCCTCTGCCTTTGAGGAGAAGCCTGAGGAACCTGTAGTTCTAGCACTGGACCCCAAGGGTCACGAAGATGATTCATATGAAGCCAGGAAAACATTTCTTACAAAATATTTCAATAAGCAGCCCTACCCCACTCGGCGAGAGATTGAAAAGCTGGCAGCCAGTTTGTGGCTCTGGAAATCTGATATCGCATCTCACTTCAGCAACAAAAGGAAGAAATGTGTTAGGGATTGTGAAAAATACAAACCTGGCGTGCTGCTGGGCTTCAACATGAAAGAGCTGAACAAAGTCAAACACGAGATGGATTTTGATGCTGAATGGCTGTTTGAAAACCACGATGAAAAGAATTCCAGAGTCAATGTCAGTAAGACTGTTGATAAAAAAATCAACTTAGAAAAAGACAATGACAGTTCCTCAGACAGCTATGAAAACCTAGAAGAGGAATACAACGAGAGCCGAAGTCCCTTCGGCCAGCGCGTCTCTGACATGGGTGGGAAACCCTCGTCCGACTGTACAGTGCAGAACCCCGAGGACAGCATAGCCAAGGAAATCATGGAGGAAAACACATTACAGTCTCCAGAGAAGGCTGACCAAAAACAAGAAGAAAGCTCTAAATATGAAGAGATGATTTCTGCTGAAGAGCCAACAAAACTGGTAGGTGATGTTTCAGATAGTGAAGGGGATCAGGATGACCAGGAGGATGCCGTGGAATGGAAAGATGGAGCTTCCCAGTCTGAAAGCGGGCCTGGTTCCCAGCAGGTTTCAGATTTTGAAGATAATGCATTGGAGGTAAAACCAGAAGTGTGGACAGATGAATCTTCCCAAAGCGAAGATGCTGGGAGCAGTAAACCCGCTGTGGAGGCCAAGGGGGGTGGATCTGAAAGTGATGAAGAACAGTCAAAGTGGAAGAATCGTTCCTATGGAAAAGTAGAAGGGTTTTGGTCCAAGGACCAGTCGCAATGGAAAAACGCCTCCGAGCTGGAGGAGAGCCTGGCCAGCGAGCAGATGGAGTGGCAGAGCAGCACAATGGACAGCGAGGACGGCGAGGGCTTCGGGGCCGTGGGGGCCGAGCCCATGCACGGCAGCCTGCCCGGGGTGGAGCTGAGCAGCCAGCAGGCGTGAGGGCTCTGCCCGCGGGGCCGCGCCCGCTCCGCTCCCGGCTGCTCCCGGCCCGGGGCCGCTGCTGCCCGGGGTCACGTACGGATCTGCCGGCCCGGGGGCTGGGGAGCTCCTGCTGGGGTGAGCACAGTAACTTAATGTGAAAATGGATACGCTGGTGGCTCCAGAATGCACACAGAGAAAAGCAGAGGATTATTTTATCTGCATTTTCAACCCTCCTTTCACCTTGTCCATGTTGAGTTGTGTCTTTCCAAGAGGCCCCTCTCCGGTAGCGCCGTGCCAGCGACCCGGTGCCCTGTATAGCAGACTCTGGGGAATGGAGTTTTCATGTATCATTCTGAATAGTTGAAATGTATATTTGTACAGTCTTTTAGACCTATTCAAGTGAAGCTTATGGAACTGTTCTTGTGTACCCATCATAGATCTGTTTCTCTTTTTTAGTGTTGCCCTGCTGTGTAATAAATGCTGTACCTAGTTTCCCTAGCAAAGCTTGAGACTGCTCTAGTATCAATTTTGACAAACTTAGTTTTTGCACATAACCTTGTACAATCTCCAACCAGAGGCCAGCAACATAAAAGTATATCTGGGCTCTGTTGTATTATAGAATTTTCTTGTTCTGAATATCCTTGACATGACAACTGATGACAAACATATTTCAGAGCCATTTTCTGAAATCTTTTAAGCTAAAAAAGAAAAATCACATGCAAGAAACAAGTTTGCAGCTACTAATTTTGACACCTTTTAGATCTGTATAAAAGTGTATTGTGTTGAAGCAGCACACTGAGACAACGTGCTGGGTTTGGATATTTAGTTTTATCTTTAGTTAACACCACCAAGGTGTTGTATTCATTTATACCATCTAATATATACACACTGTTGTAGTATGTATAATTTTGTGATCTTTATTTCCCTTTGTATTCTTCATTTAAGCATCTAAATAAATTGCTGTATTGTGCTTAATGTAAATATTTGCTTTATTACATGCAAGTGCTACATTCATGGTTGGTAAATCCCACCTCGCTATATTCATTCCTTCTTTTTGCCTTTGTTTTTCCAAGTGCGCCCAAGCCCTGCTGGGGCCTCTCTGTTTAGTACTTACTGAATACTTATCTCCTTCAAGGTTGCTGAAAATCTACAGAATAACTTGGGCTGAAATGTGTTGCTCCTGTTCAGTGCTGTAAAACGCAGAGTTATAAATAGCATGGTACTGGCTTGCCTGTTCTGCATCCTGGGGAAACAAGGTCTGTGAATCCTCGATGAACGGATATTTGCTTTCACCTGGAAAACCCTTCCGTGTGTCTGGAGCATGGGCCTGAGGGCCAGGAGGGCAGTGCTCTGGAGTAGTGACCATTCCCACAGGGAGGAGCACAGGCCTGGGAGGTAAAGCCATTGGAACACCAGAAAACCTGAAACTGAGTTTGTTAAAAGCTGTGAGTGGTTTGGGCTGGCCAGGCCTGCAGTGTGGCCGCTGTGCAGGGAGCTGCCAGCTGAGCCAGCCCCCTGAGGAGGGGATTTACTGAGGGGACTCCGGGGTGATGAGAACAAAACTGTTCTCCACAAGTGTGGAGCTGGATTGAAGCACAGCTCGTACATCCAAGTACCTGCTGTTTGATACTGAACCAGAACTCAACTGACTTGTGAAACTTACACTGATGCTCAGAAGGAGGAGGTTATTCTGCATGTTCAACATTTTACACAGCAAAACCATTTCCCAGAAGTCTTGTACATACATTTGAGCCTGGAGGGTTGGGGTGAGTAGAGCTGTACCTGCCCTAGAGCAGGTGCTGCGCCCCAGGTGCTGCTGACCTGCGATGAGCAGTGCTGGGCTTTGCTGAACTGCCTGGGTGTGAAGTGGTGACTGAAAACAGGCACCTGCAGGGGGAGATGATTTCGATTTGTCTCGTTCTTTCCCCACTTTTGTTGTGTTTTTTTACCTCAGAGGAGTGGAGGTTGGACTGGCTGGCTCCCAGCTCTGGACTCCAGCGGTACAAGATGTGTTTGAAGAACAGTCCTGGGAAGACACTTTGGCATTTACATCAGCAAAAGAACTCCTTGTGTTTCTCTGCTTTCAAAGAAAAGCTGAGCCTTAACTCATTTTGTGAGCAGGTTTTCCAAATTACTTCATCAAGAGTAACTTCCCAGTCCATCAGGTGAGAGAGAGTTCGTTAACTCCCACTCAGAGCTGTCGGTGGGTCCCAACACCACCAGGCAGGGAGCCTGGAAAAGCTGAGTCCTTTCTAAGAAAAACCTGGTTGTGTTCCTTGCTCCTGCTGTGCCACAGGAAGCTGCTGGCTGAAACTTCAGACATTTAAGAAGTTACTTTGTGTCCTTCTTGGCTTTAAGGGATGTTACAAATATCTTTTAAAAAAACTTAAAACCAGGGTACAGCAACCTTTTTCTGTTTAGCAATAATGTAAACAATTTGGTATCCTTTTATCAACGAGCATCACATTTGTCTCAGTACCTGGCCAGGTAAATTTAATATTAGCAAGCTCTGTAGTTAAAAATCAAATTTCAGTATTCTGAACTCCTGGGTGTAGTCAGTGAATAGTAAGACTGAAATCTGAACTCTTTAGAAGTGTTTCATTTGCCAGAAAATTTCAGGAAATGCCATTTTATACAGTGATTAAATTAAAGGTCTTGCACGCAACCATTCTCTTACCAGAATATCAAGAAGGATGGAGGGTGGCTATTTTAAGTCTTGGCATTAACTTTTTAGTATTTCAAACCGGTTACTCCTCAAATCTGGCTTTGAGGCTGGGCACGGATTCCTCTCCAGACTTGAGGCTAACCACACTTTTGAGGAAGTCAGGGGGAAGAAAATAGCCCAGTAAAACTGGAAGAGCCTTAACCTGGTGTGTGTAGTTTAGGATATCGTACCATTCACTTCATGGGTTGGAAGTTACCCACGTTTCACAGCCACCGTGCAGTCCCGGAGCTGTCCCCAGCCTGTGCTGTGCTGGCAGAGGAGCAGCTGGAGCTGACACTGACACCGACCCTGCGCTGGGTGCCGGGGCCTCGGGAGCACCGCGGCACAAGGACCAGTAGGACTCTGGTGTTTCAGCCGCTGTTCCTGGATGGAAGGAAAGTGCATTTCCTGTCTCAGATGCGGTGTGCGGGGTGCAGCAGCCGAGGCTGCAGTGCAGGTTGTGGCACAGACAGCGATCCCAGCCCCGCAGCCGCTGAGCTGTGCCCTGTCACCCGTGGGGACACCCGTGGGGACACCCGTGGGGACACCCGTGGGGTGCTGAGGCAGCCCCAGCCCGTTGCTCAGCTGGGGTTGGTGCTGTAGCTGTCGGGTGTCGGGCAGAGCTGGGATGTTGAAGCCCTGCTCATGCACAGGCTGCACTGAGGTGCTGTGGTCCAACACGGACACGTTGCTGGCTTTTCCTCCTGCTCCCAGGGTGCTCCTCCTTCCTTCCCCTGCCCTCTGCCCCGAGACACAGCCCTGAGCAGGGATTTCCCAGCAGGGACACACAGGCAGCTTTGTGAACTCCAGTTCTCTGCCCCGTGAATCACACCCCAAAGCCACCCTTCCCCTCAGCACCTTCCTGTGGGGCTGAGGCTGAATCCTTTCCCCTCTCTGGGATTGCTGCTCAATCAAAACATTTCTGCAACCTGATGTCAGAGAGGTGCAGTGAAGGTTCACAAGCTCTGACTCTCACCAAAACCAGCTCCAGTACCATTTGCTGCTGCTGCTGTCCCTCTGTCCCACAGTGACAGCTCTGTAACAGAAACTCACCAGTCAATACTTGACCCCTTGACACGTATTTTCATGGCAAACCTGAATATTCATCCAGTATGTTTATAGAAAATTCTGTCAGCTTTGCCACTAAGAAATAAGCACGTTTCAAACAGTAGGACAGTTACAGGAAAGTTTCCTGTTGTGTAGAACACACATTCATACACAGATATGGTAGGAAAACAAATTCATTTCCATTTTTGTCAGAACCAGAAGATTTCAGGAATATGTGTGTGCATTGTCTCTCCAGTTTTGTTAATAAAGAAGGTGATTTGGATAAACAGGTTGCTATAACTAGGAGTATTTTGTTCCTTTTATAACTGATTGCCTGTCTGTAACCCCAGCCCATTTGTGGTGATCCATTACAATAACCTGCATTGCAGGGGCAGAGACAGTCACTCACTCTGTCTCTATTGCTTTATATTTTAATTTGACTTTATCTTTCATCATCAGTCCCACTAATAAATATGAAAAGGTTGTGTTCATTTATTTCTGCATCAGAAGAGCTTTGGTCTCCATGGTTACAGCCATGCAGCTTTACTTTCTCCATAAGCTTGGCTTTTTTTTTTCCCTTTACAGACTTTGCAGTGGGTTCTCCATCTTGAGCTTTTCCAGAGGCATTTTTAAAACAAGCATTTTTTTTCCATTTCTCCATGTTGTACTTGATGCAAAGCCAATCATCTAAAAGGTACATCCCCTCCTCTGTTCCTTACTCAGAGAACTAAGGGGGTTTAGTTTTCCTGGGCCTATTTTGAAGTAAAAACCTTAAAAATGCTACAGGTGCAGGGATGGGCTGTGTGGTTGCTGGTCCTGGCTAGATCACACCTACATTGCAGAATGGCACATCCAATGGTCCAGAACAGCTGCGCAGAAAGTTTATTTATATCGTTCAGGTTATATCATACAACAGCTTGTAAAACACTGCTCCTAGTGCGGACTGTGCTGGAAGCTTGAGCCACATGTAGTTTATGGCATTTTAAAATTCTGCCATTGACTTCATATTCTCTTGCAAGATCAGAGCGTTTGTGAAGCTGGCAGTGTTGGCACAGGTTTGACAGGCTGCACTAGAGCACTCTTCAGCCCCCTGACCATTTCAAATATAAAACACAAAGGTAACCAAAGTGAGCTTTTGGACATTGTCTTCACTGATTTGGGAAGCTCATCAGCCAAGTGCAAACTCTTGGGATCAAATCTGGGAATAAATGTTCCCTTTCCACAGAGCTACAACAGGGTCAGAAATCTGCTTCCCCTGAGAGCTGCCAGCCAAAGACCAGAGTCATAATGATCTAAAGTAGGAACCATCAAGAATAAACCCAGGCACCTTTCCTAGAAACCTCTTGGTTGGCAGAAATAACTTTTGATTTTTGGTACCTGCACAGTTCCCAGGAAGGAAGTCTTCAGCTGGGGAGGGCTCTGGCAGGTCAGGGGATGAGGCGCTGGCAGGGGATGTCTGAAACAGAAACAGGGCAGAAATTCAGCTTCTTGCTCAAGAACAGGAAATAATACTTGAGGGAATTGTCTGGTAAGAGACAAGGGGGTGAAATCATCATCTCAGAACTGAAGTTGCTCTCCAGTAATAATAACTGACTTTGTAAGCAATGCTGAAATGTGAAGTTGTTTACGCTCACACCTGATTCTACAGACTTTGCAATCATCTTAGCTGGGTTAATACTGAACAGATGAAAATAGAGTAGAACACGGGGGAAATTAGTTTTAAAGCACAGAGAAATGCAAATGAATTAGTACCACTTGAAAATACTGACTACAGGAGAAATACAGAAAGGGATTTGCGTTTGCTTCTGGGGTTTTTAAGAATTCAAATAATTGATTAATCCTGAAATGAGGAGATAAAATCATTTTTTCTGTAGTGCAGCAATCCAAACCTCTAGCTAAAATCCCAGTCTCGATGGAAAAGGAGCCTGTCTTTCTCATGAGGCTGATGCTCTCCAGGCTCTAAACTTCACCTGTTTCCAGAGGCCAGTTTGCTATTTAGATTAAATCCTCCCATGTATTTGTGTGCAATTCTCCTCCGTGTGTTTCATCACCTCCTTCCCATGGGCACACTGCTACAACTTAAAATGTGACACAAACCCAAGTTTTCTTCTCAGACTCACAGGCTCCTAAAACCAACATCCACAAGCACTGGGTAAGACAAGCTGAAGAATCTGAATTGATCATGGAAGTGCTACGAGTGACGACCTGCACCTCTGTGAAACAGAAATGACAAAAAGCCTGAAGCAATAACCTGTGAGAACATCCAGCTGTAATAATTCATGGTGGAATATGAACACTGTCATTGTCTTCCCCAAAATAAAAGTAGAGAGAAGGAAAAGTTACAGATCACTCCAATTTCCCAAGTAAAATAATCCGTCCCTCATTTCTAGGGCAACACTGCCAATGGTCACACCGGGAGAAAACGGGCGGCAATAGTGCTGTGAATTACAGTAATTAGGCTTAACGAGCTGCGTGCCAATCTGTTTGCAGAAAGCACTGGCCAGAGCAGTCCAGCTTCGCTAGGGGAACAGCCTCTCCAAGCAGCCTTAAAAGCAGACTCTGGATTCCCCACAGCTCCTGAAACCAGTGTCCCACTCCAGTTTGTAACCAGTTACTTGAGAGTATTAGCGCTTACTATCCAAAATTCCTCCAAAAAGAAGATGCCACAGTTGCAATGAGAATTTACTATTTTTTTAGATCCCTGCAATAGTAAATCTGATGCTTTGATGACCTTACTATTTATATAATATTACAGGTATTTTGACTCCAGATACTCCTCCCCTCTGACCTGCAGATACCACCACATGCTTTCTCTATACCCCCTTGGCATGGGACATTTTTGGGGTGACTTCCCAGGACTGTGCCATAACCACTTCTCTGGTTGCATCCATCAAACTCATGGAGGAACTCTTGTTACTTGAGTTAAAGGAACTACTTCACTCTTACCTGAGGTACAGCTGCTGAATCACTGGGAGATGAGAGCCAGAGCTCCCAGTCCGCACAACGTTTTCCAAGGAGGGCCCCAAGGAAAGCTTTTCCACAGTGGGAAAAATGCCACCCAGGGCAGGAGGAATCTCTGCGCTGTGCACATCTCACAGGCTGCAGATGAAATAATTCCTTTGTGGTCAGGCTGCTGGGAAACTCAAAGGAGAAGTGAGGTAGTTGCCTGCTAAACAGGAGGGGGGTGCAGGGAAGAGGGAGGAAATGGCTTGAAATTCCAAAGGCTCTTCAAGTGATCGAAAGAGAAAGGTTTAAATAGAAGCAAAGAGCTTTTTGCCAGATCACTCGATCCCTGTGTGCCACCATCTCAAAAAGGCCAGATCACGGCTGGCTGCTGGACACAGATCTCTCTTGAGCTGCCCCTGTATTCTGTTAACTTACTTAAAGAGCCAACAATGAGGAAATAAACTAAGAAAATAAAGATTAAAGGAATTAGAGAGGAATTTAGCATTTGAAAGGCAGCATAGCATGTTCAGATGAGTCCTCATCGAATAGTAGTAATAAAAGGATTAAAACATTTGTGAAAGCTTTTGAAAAATCAAGTACACACAACTCTGCACTTGCAGGCAAATAAAAGCACTGGCATGTAGAATCATGCCTGGAAGATTAAAACTTCTGGTGGCAGCTTTAGAGACTTCAGTCAGCTGCATTTTAACAGGCAGCCAAGTTATCCAGGGAGACAAATTGTGTGACACACTGTGGAAGGCACTGAAAGCACCCTGGAGAAATGCAGTTTGAAGCCCCCAAGAACCAGGTCCCAGCTGACACAGCAAACATACAGAGCAGTAAGAAAATGACCCATTTAAGAGCAGAGTGGCCACTGTGACAACTGCAACCCAGCCTCAGAACAGCAAAGCTGGGTCAAAGGTGGTCACTTCCAGGTTACATCACATCCAGCTGGAAATTCTCTTCAGGACAGGAGAGTTTCTGCCCTAAGGCAAACACAGCAATGTCCAACCACTCCAACTTTCTGAGCATAAGCCTTGGAGCCCAATTTTTGCTTTCCTCCCACACTACATATCCTTCACCCAGCATTCCTTATAGGAGTTGGAGTCCATTCTCCGTATGGAACACCTTTACTATCAGACAGGCAGAGAAATCAAACTACTGCGCTGCAAGCCCAAAATGTGACTGAATGAGAAGCACAAGCTGCAGAATTTTCTTCCTGAAGAAACACAGAAGTCCTTTCCTTGCTGTTGTTCTAAACATTTCTGTGCAAGCACTTTGGAGCAAAGTTAATTCCATGCAAGTTCCAGAAAGCATCACATAGATCCTGTTGGCTGAAACTGGTCATTAATGACAATGTTTCACTTACAACATATGATTTCCTCAAGGCAAGGATAAATGAGGCTTCCCTTGTGAAGTACAATACCATAAAAATACAAAAAACTGCGAGTTATTTGTATTTCATAAATAATAATGAGATACATGAAGTCAAGACAATTTAGAAAAAGGACAGGAGAAAAAAACAACAACCGTGTCCCCCTTTTTCACTCTCCATCTCTTCAGATCTGTTCAACAGCTGCAGTAATGATCTGCACAAATCAATAATCTTGCTGAAGCCTTGGGAAGGTGCAGTTCGTTGGCTGCTTGGTAAGGAGACAGGAAACAAGGAAGCACACACAAGTGTGGGATGCAGCAGAGGTGTGACAGCATTCAGGAACTCACCACAAAATGTGTTCTGAGTGTACAGCCCCAGACTTGGTGTTTGGTCTGTTACACACCAGGTGATGGATTCAGCTCCTCACTGATAGAATCATTTCCCCAATTCGCTGTTGCCAGAAGCAGCACGTCCTTTGAAACAGACGCTCTGGGTGTGTTTTGTTGCCATTTGTGGCTGGTGTGACAATCTCTGTCTGTGAGGCTTCCTCAGGCAGCCAGGCCTGGCTGTGGCATGCCTGGCCTCCCAACTGCCTCGTGCTCAGGAAAGCCAAAAGGGAACAGGAGTGAAACAAGGAATGAGACAAACCAAGATAAACAAAAACCAACATACTGAGCATTTCCACCTTCAGGAGCAGCATGGATAGAGACCTTCACAGCACCCTTCTACCACAACTATTCTCAGTTCATCATTAAGGTAACTCCATGCATTCTTTGCCAGTTTTTTTGCCAGCTCTGCTCCCAGGTTCCCAGGTCCCTGTCTAGTGGCACAATCTGAGGAAGTGCCTAAGACAGGTAGATCCAAAAAGAGAGTACTACAGCAAGCTGGTAAAAAAAAAAGAAAAAAAACAAACAAAAGAAAACAACAAACTCTAACAAAACCTTTGGGACCAAACAGATGCATTTGGGGATGCTAAAGCTGCTGGTTCACATCATTGTGAGGCTGCTGTCAATCAGCTTAAATGTCAGGGCAATCAGAGCAGGTTCTTGATGACTGGAAAAAAGCCAAATGTCATGCATGCTCAGCTTCCAGAAGGCTGAGGAGGAAGAACTACAGGATGTTCAGCCTAACCTCCGTCCCAATGAAAACATGGAGCAAAACCTTTTGGAGTCCATTTCCAGCACTCCAAAGGTGGTGATCAGAAAGAGCCAGCTTAGATCTACTAAGGGTGAGCAATGGTCGGTGACCTTAATTACGAGCTGGCAGGAAGGCAGCTCTGCAGGAAGGGCTGGTGCTCCTCAGAGAGCAGCAGCTGCCCTGGCCCAGCAGGCTCTACCGGGGGAGAGGGGACACAGGGCTGAGAAGAGCCAGGCTGAGGGAGCTCAGTCGGGGCCTGTGTCTGCCCCGGGGCTCCCAGGCCAGGGGGGTTTGCTGGACTGACACCCTGGGAGCAGGCCCAGCAGGAGGACAGTCAGCGTGCTCAGAGGGCTGCACACACATCACCAGCAGAGCCTGTGCCTGCTGGTTCCCTCAGCCTGAAGAGGAGAAGGAGTGGGGATGGAAAGCACCTTGGACACTCCAGCAGATCCTGCAAATGTGGCAAAACTGGAAGTGTTAGATTTAGCCTGGCAAAAGACTCAATATTCTAATGCTCACTGGGAAGGCATTCAGACAGAGACTGACCCACCCGCAAGTCACAGCAGATGGAAAATTATGCTCATTTTCCAAGAGTAACACAGTGAGGGTTGGCTTGTATGTCAACCTCTAGTGAGCAGCTGGGATGCTGTTCTGTGGTGGTAGACCAGAAATTTGCCCACAAATACAAGAATAGCCAGCATGCCTTCACTGTCCAACCAAAGCTGAGGAACTTGTTTCCAGCTGAGACCAACAGCTGATGCTTGGAGTATAAAAACAGGGCAAGTATGCAGCATTCCTCCCTGAAATACTCCCCTAACCTATAGGAATTTGCAGCATAAGAGTTCCTAGAAATAGAACTTTGCTAAATTACTTCGACAAAATTTAACATATATAAATCTTCTTTCAGTTACAACTGCAACATTGAGTTCCAAACTTTAGTGATACATCACATGTCAAAAACCCTCCCTTAGTTCATTTGGAGACAATTTCTTGGTAATTTCTACTTACTGTCTCATGCAATTTCAGATTTCCAAAACTCTAGTGGATTCTTGTTAAGTGTGGAAAAGAGAAGAATAAAATCTGCTTAGCTGTTTCCTGAAGGGATGTGGTTCCCAATTCCTGTTCCAGATGCCTTTTCTAGCCCTGCTGCAACAGGATCAGAATTTCAGTCGAAGATGAAACCACAGATGTAGAGAGGGGCACAAGATAGTTTTGATTTGCTGTCTTTGTACTTTTCCTAGTAGTTCCTAACTTTCAATTCTTTCTTGCTCGTAACTGACCTGTGAGCTGAAGGTTTTCCCGAGGCCATCAGGATTACTTCATGGTCTCTTTCTTTAATGAAAAATGCTGGTTCATAGACCAACACCACTCATGTGAGGCTTCCTCGCATCAGCCCCATTTCCATCATAATTTATTGACACCTTGTTTTGGCTAGAGTTTTCATCTCAGTCTCTCCTTGTTGTAAGGCCTGTCTGCAGCTCTCTGCAGTTGGCATTCCCTTTTGTGATCTCAAAATAACCATGTCAGCAAGCTTTCTCACCTCATTGTATGCCTCATTTTCTAAATCCTTTGTGAACGCTGCCCAGCCTACTAGACATAGAGATAGCACCTGAAAGACTTCTTCCCAAGCCTCTTGCTCAGGAGCACATGAAATATTTGGGATCCCAAGAGGCTGAAGAAGTCAGCACTGCACTCCTATGCTTTGCAGGCCCATCATATGTGAATATGTGACTTTTAGCAACCTGACAAGAGCACAGCCACAGTGCTTAGGTGGGAGAAGAACAGCCCAGATAGTCCCACTCAAGATACAAGCCTCTGTTCCTTTTTTTGTAGAAAGAAATTATTTTTTGTCTTCCGGGCTGGAAATTATAATAGCTTTGCAATCCCACAAGGTCCTGCTACAGAGGGCACTCAGGAAAGAGTTAAACAGGAATGGAGGGGGCGCTGCATGAATTAACCAGACTTCTGGAAGAGGCACTGTCAGGGAACAGTTCTCCTTCAAGCTGTGTCAGCTAGCAGAGAACCAGTGTCTGCGAGCCAGCAGGCAGAGCAAGGAACCTGGCACGGACACACGGACACACACAGACCGACGCACCGACAGACCCACATGTCCTGCATGTCTGCTCCTGGCGAGCCAGAGCAGTGGGCAATCCTTGCAGGTGTGTCCAAGCAGGCGCAGCCCAGCAGGGAGCACGCCCCAGACCAGCCTAAGTGCGAAATCCTTCCCAGCAGAGCTGGATCCCTACGGCGTTTCAGTGCCCGGCTGAAGTGCAAAACCAAGGGCAAACATGCTATGCTCATACCTTTCTTTTTTTTTTTTCCCCAAGCCATATTGCCACATGGACTCTGCGACAAAATGAATTCTACTGAAGCCCAAAAATATCTGCACTGAATATAAATATATTATGAAAGAGCCTTAAACTCTGCCCTAAAGCGCTCCGCGATTGGCTGCCAATGATGTCACGCAGCCCCAGAGCCCAATGGAGCGCAGGGCTGGGCAGGCTCCGTTCGGAGCGCGAACTGCCGGGAGCGGGAGCGCGCACACGCGGGGACAAACACACTGCAGCCGCGGTGTAACCGGAGTGTAACCGCACAGTGAAACCACACAGTGTAACCACAGTGTAACTATACTGTGTAACCACGATGTAACCCGCACTGTGTAACCACGATGTAACCGCACTGTGTAACCACGATGTAACCCGCACTGTGTAACCACGATGTAACCCGCACTGTGTAACCACTGTGTAACCACGATGTAACCCGCACTGTGTAACCACGATGTAACCGCACTGTGTAACCACAGTGTAACCATACAGTATAACCACGATGTAACCGCACTGTAGCACAGTGTAACCGCACTGTAACCCCATGCCCAGTGCCCCGTAACCTCACTAAAGCTGCAGCAGACCAGCACCTTCCCGCAGGGAGCCAGGACCCGCTGTGCCCTCAGGCCCCTGCTGTGCTCACAGCCTGATCCCAAGGCACAGGACAGCGCTTTACTCGGAGAGAAGCCTTCCTAAAGAGTACAATAAATCACTGACAGCATTTAGGTGTTAAAAATACACTTGTGCGCATTCAGAGCAAGTGGTTTAGTCTTTCCCAGAAGATGTGACTTTACATTTCAAGTCAAAGGTGAGCTAAGTATTATACCTTTCCCTTTCCCAACAGGAACCTGGCCTTCAGGTGTGTTTGAATAAACTGCTATTGAAGTGAGGAACATTTTACATAAGCTCCACCAAAACCACTATCCCAGGTTGCTCCAAGCCCTGTCCAACCTGTCCTTGAACATTTCCAGGGATGGGGCAGCCACAGTTTCTCTGGCCAGCCTGTGCCAGGGCATCACCACCCTCACAGCAAAGAATTTCTTCCCAGTATCCCATCTAATATTGCCCTCTGGCCACTGCTCCCAGTCTTGTCATTCCCGGCCCTTTTAAATAGTCCCTTTCCATCTTTCTTGTTGGCTCCTTCGGGTGAAGGCTGCATGTTGCTATCCTCTGCTGTTCCTTCTACTTCTCTTAGCAGTTTCATATTGAAGACAAATGTGCTGAAATCAGTCATAGGAAAAAAACCCACAAACTCAAGTATCTAAAAACCTCCTGCTTTCCTCGATTACTCCTAAAGGATCTCCTGACCGCTGAACCCAGCACATACCATGGATTATTTCGAGTGGAACAAGTCCATTAACTTGTAAACACTCCTGGAAACTGGGAGGCAGCACCAGCCCTGCTCCCTGTTCCCGACTCCAGGCAGAGCCGCAGTCCATGTGTTCACACTCACCATCTGCTCAGCTGCGTTTGTTACCACAGGAAAAAATGTCACTGCTGAAGAAAGACTCCTCAGCAGCGAGAGGAGAAACCCCACCTAACCGAGCCATAAACTCGGGGTAATTAGGATTTTCCTCACAGCCGCACCCCCCCTCACTCTCTCACCACTCACCCCAGAGGCACCTGTGTAAAAACAGGCATTGCTGCCTTGGAATGGCGACGCTGGGAAACCGGGAAAAAACAGCCGGAGCCCGGGCGTGTCGTGTGCGGGCAGCGGGGGAGCCGGCGGGGACGGCGGGAGCGGGCGGCAGGCGGAGCGCGGGGGCGCGCGGGGGCGCGCGGGGACGCGCAGAGGTGCCCGTGGGCGCACACGGAGCTGCCGCTGCTCCGCAACAAAGCCCCTTCCCCGGAGCACCACGGCATCAGCCCCGAGTGCCCGAGGCCACGGACGAGAGCCCGGCTGGGAGCGGTGGGACGAGTGATGGAATGTGCTCCATTTTGGTAACAGGCAAGGGTTAAATTCGTTCTTTTCAAAAATTAGATTAACAGTACAAACCCCTTACTTCTCACTGCCTGGGAAACTAAGGAAGATCAATACTTTGCCCCAAAAGTCACACACAACTGAAAAAAACCCATAAGCAGCACATACTGATGGCACAAACACCTGACCACAGGGCATTCGTTAGACTGAAAAACCCTTCACCTGGTCCCAGACCATTAATCCTCATGCCCTTTTACTGCCAGTCCAGCTCTTCCCTCTGCACAAAGGAGCCCAGGTGTTTCTTGAATTCTCTTTGCATTTCCAACACTTCACTCCTTCCCACATTAATGAAACCCATATGGTTAAGTATTACTGCCCTCTCTTTCTTCCTTAAGGCCCTTTTTTCCAGAGACTTGAATTCACTTTGAGTAGCTTTCCCAGTACTACAAAACTCACAGAGATTTTATTAACACCTTTCACAATTCTGAAGGCTACTATAAAATGGCTTATTTACTTGAGCCCATTTGGACATGAGGAACCAAAGATGAGTGTCTCCTATTTTCAAAAGTATCTTGGTCCAAGATCACCCCTTTTACAGTTTCCCTCTTAAGAGCTACTTCAAGAATTAATGTGGCAGACTGCATACATTAAACTGGAAGCTCAGAGACAGAACAGCTTGCATGAAGACAGCTGCAGTGATTTTCAAACCCAATTGAATCCTGAGTATAAATTATGAACTTGTTTTATAAAGTAAAATGTTTGTAAACAGATAATACTTTTATAGCTTTTTTTTCCTGTGCAGAAATAAAAATAGGAACAAAATAAACACAGAAGGTTTTGGTTTTGTCACACTGAGACCACAATTTCCACAGACATTCCTCTGATGGGACACCGTTCCAAAAGTATCTATTACACAGTTACAGCAGTAAGGAGAGGAGCATACCATGCTTGGAGACAATAATCCACAGAAATATGGTAAAAGAAAGTTCCCAACATGCTCACCACAACTATGGCTGGCAACAATAGAAATTCTCAGTGTGCTAAAATCCACTTGAAATGTTTAACCCTAACCTCATACATCCCACAGGATGTTTCCTCCTCTCAGCTGGAATATAATGTGTAGCTGGTAGAGTACAACTGAGAAAAACAGTATAACCAAAGAAACCCTGAAACAGGAAACAGAGTCAGCTTTCCCTAGTAAGGCAATCCTAGTATTTGGGAAACGTGGTTATTTTCTCTTAGCAGTAGCTGTATAAATGGCGCACCGTAACAAAGTTACAGTCCCAGTTGGGACACCTGCAGGGAAATGCAGGCAGGTGGTTCTGCTAAAGGACTCAAGAGCACCTTTCACAGGTGTGCCCTGCAGGCCCTGGGGCCTTCACGCCAGACACAGCAGCCAAGTTTAGCTTTTATCATTTCCTTGCTTTGGGGTTTGAAGAACTGGTAGCAGCAGCACAACCCAGGTTTATGAAGAGGAGCCCTAAACCATAAGTATTTCACACAGGTTGTTTTGTAACACTGAGCACACCCAGCCCTGTCTGACAGTGTAAATGTGGCACTGAGCCTGCACTGCAGACAGAAATGCACGCACAGACACCAAAGCTGCTGCAGCTGCAGCCGCCCCCACTGCCCCAGCAGCCAGGTCTGCAGAGCTGCAGTGTGACATGCAAGCACTTCTTCCATCAGTGTGTGAGCAGCAGCTCTGCTGCAGGAACATGCAAACACTTCCATCACAGTGTGAGCAGCAGCTCTGCTCCTGCATTCCTTACAGAAGCAGCAGAGGGATGTGGGGTGAGGAGACAATTCCTGCTATTGACTGGAGCCAGCAAATACCTGCTCTGTAAGTAATTCACTTAAACTCCGCACAGGGCAGTGTTATGTAAAACGCTGCCGAAGGAAGATTTTTCCTGCTTTTCAAGAGCAAGCATCAGAGCCAGCACCCGTGTGCTGCAGAGTGCATTTCAAGCTGAACTAACCAATAGTCCCTGGCACTGACACGAGGGAGGAGCTCTGGTTCCTATTTTCTGGCACAGATCAGACCAGCATACAGAAAGACAGCATTTTACAAATCTTTACATATGTAGCCAGAAGCTTTTGTCAGTGAGATCCAATTATAGCTTAAAAACAATTCCTATGACAGAAAAGAGATGAGAGCACTAATGAAGGTGCCTCTCTGACAAATCAAGTTTTTTCTAGTTGTTTTTGTTCATTCATTTGATCTCAGTACTGGAATTTTGTAACAAGAATTGGCTCCGTATCTTTCAAAACATAAAGGGCCTAATCCCTCCCATTAGAGAACAGGAAGTCAGAAGCCAATCTTAGCACTGACTAAAAAAAGGAATCCGGATTGTTATTTTAACTTCTTTGTTGCACATAAATGAGACCATTTTTTTCCTGGTGCCGTTGCAGCATGATGGCTTAATTAAAAGCTGATACTCCCCAATGAGTGGCACCTGTTTATACAAGAGCTTTGCCCCAAGTGCTGTCTCTGGAGCAGTGATGGCTCTGCAGAGTCCCCCCATTGCTGTGTGTGTAACTCGTGTGCTGCACAAGCCCTGATGTTTGTGCCTGTGCTGTCCTGCCTGGCACGGCGTGACAAGGACATGTCTGCTCCAAAGCCTTTTTGCACCTGCTCCGAGTGCAGTCAAACACCATCGGTTCAGGTGGGAACAGGCAGTACGCTTGTATTTTGACTTCTGTTCTTGCCCACTTGAAAACTGCAAAGTGTCTCAGCACTTTGACAGCTGAAATCTTGACTTCTGGGCCTACTGCATCCCCTCCCTTAAATGTTCCCATTTTAAACTGTTGTCTTTCTCAACACAGAACCAGCTAGGACTCTCAAACCAGTTAAATGCATCCATCCAAATCACAATGGAACTGAATCAACTTCAAGCATAGCTGCAGGTAAAATAAACTGAACATCCCCCGAAAGTTCTTAACATTAAATACTTAAGCACATGCAGGATTTTTTCATTCTCCCCATTATTAAAAAAAAACGGCCCATAGTATACTCAGCACTTGAAAATTAATGAGTTTTAAATATGAACATAGTACACCCCCAGTTTTGAAATACTCTGCTCTATTTTCTCTCCTCTCGTCTTTCCCATCTGGTATGGTTTAGTATTAATTTAACAAATATTTTTCTTCATGGCTGTCAGAAAATTCTCATAGCACTTTGAAAACACCAAATATTATCTTGTGAGGTAAATTAGGACACAAAGAAGTAGCATGACATACATGTGATCACACATTGTCAGTGGCAAAGAATAACAGAAATTGCAGCATGTGTTGCTCTGGAGCCTTCAAGAAGAGAAACTGCTAATATACACCAAAGAGTGAACCTGATACCTCCCTCAAGTTACATTTGAAGGACGATCTGCAAAAGTTAAAAGATGCAAAGTCTCAACATAGGAAAGATTTCTTAATCCAGTGATCTGTTTCTGATAAGACACATCTTACTGTCTTGTACCTGAAGCAAAACCTGAACTCCACACAGCTCCTTAACCCTCCTGAGCTTTCTTCTCAGAAAATGGGTCTCCTATCAATCTATGGAGACTGCAGCCAGAAGTCTGTGATTCCACAATCACTGGGAAGCACTGTTAAGGACGTCTCTTTCCTGGATATTCCAGTCAGACTCACCAGTAACTCCTGCTCATTACTAAGCTCAGGTGAACCAGTAAAGGAACACAGAGAATATTTTATATCCCGCTCTCAATTTCCCACTTCCATTTCTGAGAATCAGCTCCAGGTGTCACGAAAAACCATCAGCCAGCACCTTAGCCAGGACAGGAGAGCAAACCCCACCTCAGAGCAGCATCTGTACACATTACAAGATTTGTAGGAAAAAAAAAAAAAGACAAAAAAAAGTCTCCAGAACAATTATCTAACAAATGTGCACTTTTTCTTCATACCAGCAGCAGGAGATTTTTTTGGAGGTTATGTTTTATAAGTCTGCAATTATACAAGGGTTAAAAGATACTCTTAAAATAATTATTTTACAAGATCCTCAGCCAATGCCATTGAAAGAACATTTCCAGCTTTAAGAACACAAGAGCTATTACAAGCTGAAAACAGCAAGAGTTGCTAATGTTCAGCTTTGTTACATCAGAAGATAAGAACAGTTTCTTTAAACTCCACATGCTGAAGTTTTCTAAAATAGATTTCCTGTCCTTTCCCTAAGACTGCAGCACCCCATTCAGCCAGGGCACAGATAGCATCTTTGAATAAAAATGTCTGAAATCACAGTTTCTCCCATACAAAGTTCAAGCTTTACAGCAGAAAAGCTTTTCTGCCACAGAGCTGCAAACTTCACAAGAGAAGGTTCCTTCCCCTGTTCTGTTCCCTCTGGAGGTGTTATATTCTTACAACACAGCAGACTTACCCAGGCATGTTTGTAATTTATATTTAGTACAAGGTCCTTTCTGTTCAGCCCACCTCTGGATATTCCAAACACAAAGAGTGAATCCTGATAACTCCCTTTTCTCCTACATATTATATCCTTCTCTCTTTTCTTCACTAATGTCATCATTACAAGTTGTTTGCAAGCATGAATATACCATCACGCAAAATTTCAAAATTTTTCTTTAAAAATTAATAAAATTGAAAGCACTATACTTGTTCAAGCCCAACTCAAGGCAGTTTCTGTGTGACCAGCCTGGCCCTCACGTTCTTACTGGTGTCCCAGTTACACAACATTGTTTGTATGAGCAGCCCAGCCCTGCAAAACCTCCAGCTTTAATCTTTTTTCCAGATTGGGTGTTTGCTGCAGGTTTAACAATTTTGGAAAGTTTTAGGGAATAAAACAAAACCAATTCAGAAAATGAAATTAAGGAAAAGTATGTGTTGTTTAGCTCTTTTGAAAAGCCCCGAAGCCTTCATAAGCTACAGCAGGGATTTTAAATTGGCAGAAAACTACCCTCATCTGTGACATATTTTCCCATTTCCAGGAAAATATGACTGAATTTGGCCAAGTTACAATTCTTTACTGAATTCTTTACGCTATATAAACTGTGTTTTTCTGAAGATTCACTGGAGTTCAACAGCTGAGGATGAAATCAGTGTGCACCATCTCCTGTCCACACCACACTGAAGAGCCATCATTCTCTTGGGCAGTTGCTGTTTGCCCTGGATCTGCAGGAGCTGAATGGGATTCTTTCTGCAGCTGAAGCTGCCAGAGGCTGCTCTGGTACTTGACAGAGCTGTCAAAGGGGGCAGCTGTACCCAGTGCTCACTGGCACCTGTGAGGAATGGAAGGGCTGAGGTCTGGAAAGGCTAACTGGAGCTACAAGATCTTCTTGAACATAGAAGAGAGTAAGGATCTTTTAGCTAGAATGGAGAGAACATGGCATGGGGCTAATAGTGCAGGGAATTTTCTGGGCATTTTGAGATATTTAATCTAGAATCTCAAATAAAGCATAAATAACTGCTGTAGGTCATTTAATCCATGGATCAAGCTTTATAAACTCCAACAGGTACTTGTACATTTTACTGATGGTCATGTGACTCATGTGTGTCTTTGGGTTTTTTAGGAAGTTGTGTTTTTAACAACTGAGTATAAACAAAGCAATACACATATAAAATTACTCCTAGTAAGATTTTATGGTGTTTTTATTACCAATGAGTAGATCAATGCAGACCAAGTGCTTTTATAGTGCTCTAAGTGTTCTGCAATAGCAGATCAAACAGTAGATGCTTTCTCCTGTAAACAAACCAAGTGTCCCCTGCACTACTGGTGTCAGCACTGCAGCCCCCAAATGCACACCCGGCCACCTCCCCCAGCAGTGACACGACCACAGCCCCAGACACTGGGGAATCTTTACAGGATGTCCTGCAGATCCAACAGAAGGGGAGCACAGACACCCAGGCTGGGGCCCTGTCAATGGAGGCATACTGATATTTCTTAATGTTAAATAAAAATCCAGAATTAATACAGAATGGGGGAGATGAAGCAGATCGATTCCAGGTTTGTTCTACTTAATTATTTTGGGTCGATGGCAGGCAGGAAAACCCTCCTCTACCATAAGACACACGTGAGGAACAGATTGGTGGGATGGGGTAATGTTCATATTCAGGTAAACCACATCAGATTAAAATTTGAACTTGGAATTTCCAAAGATAAGGTACAAACCCCTAATGTTGGTGTCAGAAAGGAGTAGGGAAAAGCCACTACTACAGCACAATGCTGCTGTAATTGATATGATAACTGCTGCAATTCTAAATGAGCTTGGAACAGAGCCAGAAAGATGGTGCACAAACGCGGGATAACAATGGCAGATCAGACAAGAAGCAAATTTAAACCATCTTTCTTTGAGGGTAAAAGAAAATGACCAATCCAAGACCCAAGAGAGCTGCTGTTGCAGCAGCAGCCTGTGCTGGAAGGAAATGATATGCAAATCTGATTGCAGAGTGGTTGTGCACAGCCTGCAGAGCCACAGCGACAGCCTGGTTCAACAGGAGTCAGCACTGACAAAGGGAAAGGATGCTCCAGGTACAGCAATGAGCCACCGAGAGCAGGACTGCTCTGAAACCCTATACCATGAAACAACATTGATTTCCCCTTGGCCAACGTATTTTACTTTATCTTACTGAAGATTTACTCAAGTGCTCAGCACAAACACCAGAGCACAGCAGTCCATTGGAAAAAAAACCCCCGTGTTTCTCTTCCTAGACTCTACTGTGCTGATTGGAAGAGGGAAGTTTTGACTGAGCTTTGTCTTCTAATTCAAATCAGCAAGGCTAAGTTTTGTAACTGGTGAGTATGGCTGGAGGACCAAAACATGCATTTAAAAATAACAAAAAGCATTATCAATACAAGCAGAGATTTTGTAGCTATCTGTAAAACCTCTTCAGGGACGAGGAGCCAAAGAAATGGAAACAGTGAATTTCCACACTGGTAACTAAAGCAGCTGTACATGACTGAGTAGACACCTTTTCCAATCATGCTTGCACACAAAGAATCCCGTCTAAAAAGGTAACAAGCACTGACCCATGGAAACAGCAAGAAAACAGCAGATACAACAGTCTGGGGTAGGAAAGGTTGGGAAAAGAAGGCTCACAAGAGGTTCAAAAGCTCGTGGGAGCCATCTGAACAAACTTACCAACTTCACTGGAGCTGGAAACGTGAGCTGCATGCCTGACTGATGGCAAAAAGCACAAGGAACATAGAAAATCTTAGCATAAGCTCCCAAGCTGCAGAGGTGGGTGAATGAACCTAATAGCAAATCAGACAGAATACAGCCAGCAGTGAGGAGCTATTGATTCCAACCACTGACTTTGGGCAGGCGATGCCCTACCACCACAACAATCACCACCTTTCAGGAATGCACTCAAGGGATTTTTGGCCAAAGAAACCAGTCTCCTGTGTTCTACACTTTGCACAGACTAAATGTGCATGGTTTCTAGGCGTCTGTAGGTATTTTAGGGGTGTGTAGGGATGTGCAGGGGTCTAACGGGGTGCATGGGGTTCCGCAGGGGTGTACAGGTGTTTGTGGGGTGTGTCGGGTTTTCTAGGCATCTGTAGGGGTGTGCAGGGGTCTGACAGGGTGTATGGGGGTCTGTAGGGGTGTGCAGGTGTTCGTGGGGGTGTGTCGGGGTTTCTAGGTGTCTGTAGGGGTGTGCAGGGGTCTGACGGGTG
>VZRO01006787.1:295152-316763 GCA_013397915.1 Daphoenositta chrysoptera
CTCAGGCTGTGAGGGGACAAAACGGGCGGAATGGCGGGGGTACGTCCACAGTGCAACTTAGGTCTGTCCCAGCTCTGTCCAGGGGACGCTCACATCAGGCACGAAGATGTCCTGCAGCAGAGGCGTGAGAGCTTCCGCTGGGCAAAGTCTTCTACTGGACTATACAAACCTTAGCTTGAGCTCATCAGGAGTGTAGTTCCACATGCTACAACTGCTACACAAAATTAAACATCAGAATGAAAGTTAGAAGTTATACACCAGAGGAAATTGCTATTTCTAATTGAAAATGCAAAAACCACAACACTAAGGCAACTCTCTGTGAAAAGGAACCAAAAGCCCCATTCCCACTTCAATGGTGCAGGGCCAGGCCCAGGCCCACCCAAAGAGATGCTCAAGAAGATGCAGCCACAAAAGCTGAGATCAATTCTCAAGCAGGAAAACAACTAAATTACACAGCTGCTTGGAGCAGGCTACCAAGATGTTCAAGGATCAAGAGAGGTCAGCAGTAAAACAGGTGTTTAATTTCAGCTGAAGAGGTCTGAAGGAAACAGAATGACTTCCAAGGAGCAAAGAACACAAATTATTTCTGTATTCCTTGTCAGAACTAACAGACACCTACTTTAAAAAATATCCATTCTGCTGTACAGGAAAGTTGTTTGTGTCTTCTTTATTTCTTATTTAACATCGGTACGGGTGGCACTTGACTAAACCAATAGACTCCAGCTGACATGAACTAATACTTGAATGGAACTTGTTCCCAACTATTTAGTTCACTTTGCAACATCATCTTAATCAAGATTGAAAATTTGTTTTTTCATAAATGTTAACAGCATTAACAAGACTTTTGTCTTGCCCACTGTAGATGTGTAGATGACTGATAAAATAGCTCTTAACCCAGAAGTGAGACAAACGCTGTCAGTGGTTTAACCACGTGAAAATGATGTGGGTATCCTGGACCAAGCATTGGCATCACCTTGAAAATGCTGAACACAAAACCAAAACGAAGATCCCAAGATGTGGTTGAGTGTAAGTGGTCTGACTTACTGCAAATCATTGACATCCACATATGAAAAGATGATGTCAAGGAAGATGCATGGGAAAAAAAATCTCTGAATAATGAAACTGAACAAGTTTCCCTTTTTTTTCTTGGAGACAAAAATAAATCACATCAACATTTACTGTCAAACTGAAAGAAGGGGGCAAGGGGAAGCTATTTTAAAGGTTGGTTTAGGAGCATCTTCTGTCATGACAAGAGAAAATTTTAAATAAACTGCCCAAAGGGAACATGACTGACTTTACATCTCCACCGTGCTCAGGTGGGATATCAGCTTCCTGCAGGTCACAAAGGGAACGCTCCCAAGTGCTCCCCACTTTGGGTTCTGGAGCCTTCCTCTCTTTTTCGGTGGTGGTGGGCAAGTGTCTCAGTCTAAAAAGAACAACTTCAAAACCTCTGTCTTTGCCTTCAGGGGTCCCAGACGTCCCCTGCTCCTTACCAGTGGAGCTCAGCAGCTGGAGGGGAGCTGGCTGCACCTCGGATCCTCATGGATCCTCACGGACGTGGTCCCACTCAGTCTCATCGGCACTCGGAGCTCAGCCTCACACCAGCAGGCTTCATTTCTACACACCAAATAACAAGTACCAGGCACAGTAATGAACAAGAAAAAAAAAAATCTAAACAAACAAAAGCATGCAAATACTTGTTCAGCAGCAGCTCAACTTTACCCAGCACAGCATCCCAGCCCCGGGAGTCCCGCAGACCCGTCTCTGCTCATCCTGAAGGAACACCGGCAACTCACTCCTGCCGCGAACCCACCGAGCATCGGCCGGGCCGGGGCCGCTCCGGGCACAGCCCCGCCGAGAGCTCGGGTGCGGGCACAGGAGCCTCCGCGGCTGCAGCCGGACCGCCCGGGCACTGCACCCGCTCGGTACCGTCCCGCCGGGACCCCCGGCACCACCTGCAGCCCCCCCGTCGGTGGCCCCGATGCCCGCGGAAGGACCGGCTCGGGAGGCAGCCCCCGCTCCGCGCCCCCTCCTCCGTACCCACCTCCTCCTGGGCCGGGGCTGCTCCGGCCGCGCCATCCCGAGCGCTCCGGGCTGCGCTCCAAACCGGGGCTGCTCCGGCCGCGCCGTCCCGAGCGCTCCGGGCTGCGCTCCAAACCGGGGCTGCTCCGGCCGCGCCATCCCGAGCGCTCCGGGCTGCGCTCCAAACCGGGGCTGCTCCGGCCGCGCCGTCCCGAGCGCTCCGGGCTGCGCTCCACACCGGGCCTGCCCCGGCCGCGCCGTCCCGAGCGCTCCGGGCTGCGCTCCAACCCGGGGCTGCTCCGGCCGCTGCTCCGAGGCCGCCCGGGCTCAGCGCGCCGAGCGCGGCACCCGGCAGTGCGGGGCGGGAGCGGCTGCGGGAGCGGGGCGGGCTCGGCTCTAGTTTTGTCACCGGGAAATTAAAGGTCTGCAGAGGAAAATGCAGCTCTAAGGTGCTCGGAAATTCTCTATCCCCGTGAGTATTGAAATGATTTGAGGTTAGAGACGTTCAGTTCTATATTGAGCAGCGCAGAACCTGTGACACACTGCCTAAGTCACAACCAGATCTTGTCCTTTACCCCTTCCTCCTTCCTTTCTTTCTGCATTCCTTTCTACAATAAAGAGATCCAGTTATTAACCACCTGAAGCATATTTGAAAGACAGTTAATAGCATTTCAATGTTTAATAAAACACCCAAATGCTCTTTTGCAACTAGTTTTTTGCTTTAAGTTTTAGCTTATTTCTTAACTCATGAGTTTGCAAAAATATATCTACTTTTCTCGTTTTGCTGCACAGGGCAGAAGGAGTGTGAATGGCAGACTTAGTATCAAGGTTATTAGAAGATTTAAGCTATTAGGTTTTTTAATTTCAGAATTACAAGACCAAGCATTTTATGTAACCGTATGCAGCATTCACTAAGTCAGAGAAATCTATGTTTCTACATTCAACTCATCCTCCTCACCATTTTAAGAAATTCAAATTGTTTGTGCCCTCCAACAGAAAAGGGGATCCCACTTTTTTTTAATTGGGTCCACAATATCCAGAACAATAGCAAAGAAGCAAAAGAAAAAAAAAAGGCATTGAGAAATTCCAGTGTCTCACAAGAGGAATATTCTTCTCGTGCCTAGAATTTACTGCTACAGCTGCGAGGGTCTAAAGGGACCAGGCTTGCAGTTAGAGATAGGATCTTTTATTTGACCAGCTTATATAGCTTCATAGAGTAGACAAACTTGTGGCCATTGCAGAATTATATATTCCTTTCTGCAATATGCTGGTACTCTCACCTCCTTTATTAGTCAATCTCCTATTTGCTTCCTACTTTTTACTTTTATCTCCATTTTCTCTCGCAGCTGTGGGTAGTTGGGCCATTTTCAGAACTGATTTAGACAGGACAGACTGTGATAAACATCAGCTTTGTGTGTTGTAACCACACCAACAAAGCGTTGTTTATAAAAGTACGACCTCCTGCACTGGGTGGTGTCCTCACTCTGGTTCGTTTCACATCAGCTGCTGCTCCCAGCTGTTCCTCAGTTCTGAGCACTGCCATTCCACCTGTGATTACAAAAACGCCATTATCAGTACCTGGGTATTGCCAGGTGCTCACGAGAGCACTCTGGAGAAGTCACTGCACCACACAGGACAAGAACCATGTTCTGATGTGGGGACAATAAATACACTCTTACACACCTTCTTAAACATAACACCACAGAGCTTGAAACAAGTCTCTCACTGATGAAATGCCAGGTATTTCCTTATGCTATCAGGTAATAAAAGAGTAGTTCAACAGAAAGGAATGTTAATTGGAAAGACAGGAAATTATATCTTATTAGCAACACTTCTGAACTCTGTATAAGAACTGCTGGTTTAATAGCACAGCACTTCTTTAATCGCTTTGTGCTTCATGGCTCTAAAGCACTTTTAAATCAAGCACACGACATTAAGTCCCCAGAGACAGATTTATCTCCTATGTGAGAGGAAAAGTACACAAGTGATCTGTCGGGGCTGCACAAGGAGTCTGAATTCCTACATCTTGGCTGCAGTCTTGCCTCCCCAAGGACCAGCTGTACCATTTATTGCATACTTCTGCAGTATCCAAGAATATTGTTACCATCCAACACATCTTCCCTCATGTTAGCAGTGGAAGCCATTTATGAAGCATTTATGAAGCTAAATCCTCTCTAGCATTACCACATGCAACTACATCCTAGTATCTGAGTGTGACACTTGTATTGCAAGGAATACGTGTTCAGAAGAATACTGGAAAGTCTGTAACTAGAGCGCCACAGCTAATTTGAAGATAAAAAAAACCTTCAAATGGGTATTTAGCACTCGTCTAAATCTTTCTCCTGTTGGTATACCAGGGAGAGCAGGATTTTTGCTTGATTAAGTATGAAAATCCTGGGAAGTCTTTGTATCTGTAACCATACATAAATTTTTAATTTCATAAAATAAACCAAGTCCTAATGCCTTGTTAAGAGCTCATTACCTTGAGAAAAGTTAAATGCTGCTGGGTTTAAAGGACAGATCCAGTTAACAGCTGCATTCCTTCCTCAAGGAGGCAGCAGTAAGGAAAGTTATCCTTCCTTTAAATGAATTTCTGAGTTTAAGAAAACTACTGTAGGTATGAGTGCTTTGTAGAACAGCGTTGCTGACCTGTGTGAGTGCACTTCAGCCTCATTCCCTGGAAGTGTCCCAGCTCACCTCCTGTACTGTGCCTCCTCTGCAGAGCCAGCCCTATCAGGCTCACTTTATCCTCACAGACAGAGGCATTCCCAAGGACACGTTCCTCAGTCTTTGCTCCTGCTGCCTCAGTGGGTGACCCCACGCCCTGTGGCCGAGCCAGGGAACAATCCAGAGGATGCACTGCAGAGAGCTCACACCATGTCAGGAATGCCACACTGATTTCAGCATTCCTTCCAAGTGTCCTGTGCAAAGAGAACTCCCCCAGCTCCAAAACACTCACGCTTGTGCCCAGGGCAGCAGCCTGGGTTCTTCGGGCTGCATTCTGAGCCAGTGCTGATCCCAGCCTCGCTGTCCCCTGGCACGGCTCTGCCTGCAGGGATGGAAAGTACGGAGCACACAAACCAGCCAGCCCCGCAGACACGAGGCAGCTGCAGAGCAGAGCTCTGTGCTCAGCCCCAAAGCAGCAGAAGCAAACGCCACACACAAGGGGCTGCGCGCATCCCGAGTCTCCCCTTGTGTGTAAATGTTTGCAAGGGCTGCCAAGGCAAAAGTGATGGGAGAAAACATTTGCAAGTGAAAAAGGGGTTTGAGTTCCAACTGTCACACTTGTAGCAGATACTCACAGCAGCAGTGGCAGCCTCCCCAGCGGCACCTGACACGGGTGAGGCAGCAGGAGGGACCTAAACCTCTCCCAGGAGCAGTCCTCGGGCAAGGCACCCGATGCAAGGGTCCCGCTGCAGCTGCTGCAGGAGCAAGCACAGCACAGGTGAGGCGGCAGCACCGAGGGACACACGGCGGCACCCGGGCCTGCCCAGCGCACACATCTGCAGCAGGGAGGGACAGGGGCACACGGAGAACTCTGCCACGGAAACAGCCGGGGCAGCTGGCCAGGAGAAAAAAATTAAGCCACACTTGAGAAAAAGGATACATTCTTCCTCATTTTGATTTATCTGGCAAAGTAATCGAGAAAAAAAACATTTTATGTCTATATCCATTTATTATTTTGGTCTGTAAAAATATAAGACTAATATACAACTACATCTAGCTTGATTTTTGTAAAATCAATCTTCATTCGGTGAGATACCAATGTACATTATACATTAAAGTTGTAAGAAAAATACTGATATTTGACATTTTAAACAAGTTCATTCATGTAAAAATCACATTGCAAGTAAAATTTAATTAGAAAATACATAATATTCACAAAAATACACATGTTAAAGACAGCTTGTGAGAACATTGTCCTAAATTTAATTCAGGTGTGGAAAAAAACCATATGATTCACAGTTAGGCTTGACTTCTCCAGAACCACAGCAGAACTTCAAAGTAAATGCATCTTAATTCTATTAAGAATTTGTTCTTCTTCCTATTAAGGTGCACTTAGATCTCCCAGTTGCAAGGGAGGAATCACTTGTTCCCCTCTGTGCATGTACACAACATATAACACTAGTCAAAGGAATTTTAGTTTTTCATTCCATTCTGAAATAATTTGGATATTCCATAAATTAATTTATAAAATCTGGATTGAAAATACAATTTACACACACAGGATACTTAATACACAAAGATTACATCAATAGCAGCGTAATATTGTCAATCATGCGCAGCATCGTCACTATCACTTCTGGATTTTTTTCTCCTTTTTTTAGCAATAGATAAAATCTATATAAAACAGTCAAGCCTTTAAGTATCGTCTTCCAGGGAGAAAACAGTATAGATGTTAAAAATTTAGGAGGTAGTGAATGAAAGGCTAACAATATCAGCATATTTTAAAAAACCTTATACTGAACCCCAGTATCTTTTATATATAAAATTAAATTTAGCCACTCATAATCAACCATTGATCATCCTGAAGTAGCAATTTAAAAATCTTTTGTAATTAACAGTGTATGTATTAGTAAGATATGGAAGAACTTTAGAAACTTTATGGTAACTGCAGCTTTAAGCAATTACATGCTGTGCAGTCTGTCATTGTAACGGTAAATACATATTTTTTAGATTTATTCTTTAAAGTTTTTATCAAGTCCCAAATGCTTAGTTTTACTACATTACCAAATTTCTGTGAAACAGAAGATGATATATGTCAAAAAGAACATTATCTCACGTTCAGATTACTCAGTTTGCGGGAAAGGTCCTAAGAGATGAAGTCTCATGCAGTTTAGAGTAGGACCCCAGTTAAATTTCTACAAGTCCTTAATACTGGCATATATATTATTAAAACTACCCATGCATGTGGCCTGGCAGCACAGCAGCCTTGGGGCTGGGACCTGCCCAGGTTCCTGGCCAGACTCAGCCCTCCCAGGCAAGTCCATCCTCCCAGCTGTGATCTGAGCTGCAAAATCCTCATGGCCCACCTCAGCCCCAGAGTGGATTTCCATGGAATGAAAACGTTACACCTGCACTAAGTGCACTACCAGTTCATTCTCTGTACCTCTGGACCTCTCTTCTCTTCCCATCCAAGTGCCTTTATTCCTTTGATTATTCACAATACATTCAAGTAAACCAAAGGCACAGAAGTGCAAACTAGCAGAATGAGTCTCACCCTTCACTGTGATTTCATACAGGAAGGAAAGTCTTTTGATGAAGGAAAATAAAAAAGATATTTTCAAAGTAAACAATCTTCCGTAAAGAAAGGAAGTGTAGAGCAGCGCTGAAAGAAGACGTACAGGTAAAGTCTCCATTTTGCACAACGAACATTTCTTTTTCTCATTTCACACTAAGTGGATGTAGTTGCTTAATTTTTAATAATTATTAGTGAAACACTTGAAAGATCTTGCTCTTGTAAAAGATTCCAGGGCTCTCCACACACACACACTGAAGAAACTGTAAGTAAGTGTGACAAAAGAGCCCCTCACCTGTATCTGCAGAGTACCACTGCCTGCTGTGCCTATTCTCCATAAATCCTAAGGGGTATGAATGCCTCTCTTGACATCTTGGACTCCAACTAGCATTGGAGGTTTGAGAAAACTACTGCTCATGAGATACCAATTTCAAATGTGCATTTTGTAACATCAAACAGCAGGGATTTGTTTCTGCAGCAGTGTTTGTATCACCACAAAAACCTGAAACAAACACAGCTTTAGCCTCTGATAGTCTCTGATGACTTTTACAAATGCCCTGACATTAAATTTACAGTTGGTCACCTGTTAGTAAAGTTACCAGAGGTAGATTTTCCTCAAATAGACTGAGGGGGAAAAAAAGAAAGGGTCAGTCTCCCTTCCCACTCATCGCAGCTTCCCAGAGGGTGGAACACGCTCCCAAGTGCCTGACTCCTGCTCTGGGAGCACAGGACCACAGGACAGAACTGGTAGCACCCTACTCCTCCCTACAGGCTGACAGAGGCCACGGGATTCCTGGGGAAATCCTTCTCCCCAGTCCTATTAGTCCCGATCTCATTTTCCTGCCACAGCTTCTGTTCCCGAAGGAGGGTCAGGTTGGGAACCAAGGGCCAAAGCGGTAAAGCAGGAGATACAAAAAGGAGAAGGATAAAAGCAATGCCAGAAGCCTCCCCTGCACGTGTCCCAGTGAGTGCAGTGGTTACACACACACCTTTGCTCTTGCAGCATCAGGACTTGTCATCAGTGTTTTCACACAGAGCAACTTTAACATCCACAACACCCAGCCAGGGGCACACAAAGATCTGCACTTACAGAGCAGTTCCTAATAATTAATAAGTTAATAAAACATGGCTCAAACAAGGTCTACTAAAGCCTCATCCTGATTCAAATTTTTTTTAATTCAGGGATTTAATTCAAACTATTCCAACTTGTTCAAGGTTTGAACAAGGTCACTTTTATATAATCTAGACATTCCAACAAACCTTTGCTAGTAGAAATCTTCAGAGTTTCTACTAGGATCTGCAATTTTAACTGCTATTTCCATAGCATTGTTTACATTTGATTTGTTTGTAATTTACTGGGATTAGTAACTAAATCCAATGATATCCTTAAATATTGCAAACTAGAATGAGAACAGGTCTGATGCATTAGTGTTAAGACTTACACATTTGAATTTCAAAATCAGAGTCATTAAAAGTAAGCTTGCCTGGCCATTAAAACCAGTAATGGTGCCTGACTAACGAGCCTGTGGTTGCACATTCACTCACAAAGGAACAGTGACCTCCAAAGCCCCACTGCAGGTGCTGCCCACAGAGCCCTGTTGTCCCTGTGTCAGCCAGGGAACCCGAGCAGCCACCCCCATCTCTTCCCAGCCCACCTCTGGCTTTCTCCCAGCTTCCTCTTGCACAGAGCCCACCAACAGCTCTGCCAGCAGAGCAGCAGCCAGGACAGGAGCCAGGGGGCTGAAGCAGCTCCATCACACGTAAGCAGCACTTCAGAGGAACATGACACCACAGTACATGAGATGGTCAGCCTCACACGTAAGGAGGTTTACTTCTATACAACCAGTAGTATACAGCATTAAAAAAGTAATAAAAATCAAGTACCTTTAAAAGAAAGCTCACAGCCATCTCTTAGCTATCCTTCATTTTCAATTCAAATTTTCCTCATTCAATTTCAGCCATTTATCAATTGTCTTCCAGGTTTGTGAATTATTTACATTGAAGTGCAGAATTAATGAAGTTAGTCAACTTATGTAATTTTGAATTTCTTGTATTTACTTTCTTCCCTCCTTTTAATCTAACTGCAGTGCATGGTAGATGAAGAGGTATAAAATGTATTATTACATATTAAGCCCAATTAAAACATGTATGGCATCCTTACTTATACAAAGTACACCAATGTAATTTCATAGTGTTATTATAGTTCCATCTTCTTCTAGTGACTTACGCCCTGGCTCTGGTACTTCATACTCCATGCTAATGCTGCCTGCTGAGTGATTCAAGTTCATCTCACTGGAAGGAAGGAATCCATTTTGTGTGGACTCGTGGAGGAGTTCAATTTGTGATAAGGATTCTATGCTTTCGCTGGTAGGTGCAGCTTTTGGGATCTGCTGTGGCTCCCCACTGTCTTCAATAATAATGTCCTCCTCATCGCTCTCCTCTTCTCCTTGCAGATTTCCCAGAATGTTTGGAGTGCTGCTGGGAAGGCTTGACTCAGTGGATTGGCCGGAGCTGCCCGAAGTCCGACTGTTCCTCACGACATTGTTCCTCTGGTTGGCGGGTCTGACCGTGATGATCAGGTTGCGGCTGTTTGCAATCATCATGTCTGTAACTTGATCGAGGCTTTTTCCTGACACCTCTATGCCATTCACCTCCAGTACCTCATCATTGACAGCCAGCAGGCCCGTGCTCTGAGCCAGCCCCCCGGGGACGAGCCTGGATATGAAGATGCCCGGGACCTTCTCTAACCCGTGCGGGGTGACCCTGACGCTGGAGCCGTCGCGGATGTAGAAGCCCAGGGGTTTGTCAGTGCCGTACTTGTAGAGCCGCACCCTGCGGTGGGTCTCGGGCAGAATATCCACGTCTATGATAGAGGACACTGGCCTGAAGTCCTGGGGCATGCTAATGACAATGTGGGGTTTCTTCTTGTGGTTATCCGGACGAAGCACGTTGGATAAGACGTTCTTCTTCCTTGTCATCGTATCCGTCCCGAAGGCACTGTAGTCTGCATCTTCTGCAAGACAGAGCACATGGGGATTAGAGCCCGCCAGGCAAGGCCAGGTCACACTGCTCAGCAGAGGCAAAGAGCTCATCTAGAAGGTGTCTGCCTTACTGTCATAGAAACCTTTCTCTCTACTCATGAAACAAAAGCTTTAATGTTATGAGATTCAAAGTTTGGAATACTTTCGGTTTTCTTCTACCAAAAGAAAGAGAGTGCACAAAAGAAAGCAAGTTAGCAGCAGCAGACACAAAGAGCTACAGCTGCTTGAGAGAAAGGGTAGAATGGAAAGAGTGAGTACATTCCTAGAAACATTTTAATTTTATTCAGAGTAATTCCACTTGCTAGTTTTCTCTCCTCAGGTTTCAGATCATTGGAAAAGAAAGAATGAAAAAGGGAAAGCAGCCAGTGTGCCTATTATTGCCTAGTTGCTGGGAGCCAGCCAAGTGACCTGGATTCAAACTCCAGAAAGCTTATTCCATTCTGCACTCTTCCCTGCCCCCACGCCATGTAGGTGAAATGGCTGTGGAGCAGAAACAAAGAGACCTCGCACACAAGTACTTCAAGCAAAACTGTTCATGCAAGCAATGCTGTAACTGCCACAACTTCATACAGGAATAGGCAAATGGCTTAGAGCTTGAAAAAAAAACCAAAAGAAAACATGAGTCCTACAACTACTTGTAAGGGATGAGGAAACATGTTCTGTGGAAGCAATCCTGATTTCTGAAATGCTTATTTTAAAAGGTTCCATTTTTCTTTTTAATATGCTGTAACTCACCAAAAAGAATGAACCTAAATACATTCAGATCTGAGCTTCCTTGGATTTACACTCATACTTCTGCAACGTTGCACACATCTTTGTTCTACATGGGAAACCCTCCCCGCCCCCCATAATCACACAGAACTGGACTGCACTAACCCTAGGACCCAGAGAAGTTGGGATTTCTTTGTATTATCACATTCAGATGCCATTGGTACAGCCAAGAAAGTGGGAGAATGGCTATACATTTCAATCTGTGGACTGGACTGACTGTGGCAATGCTGCCCTGGTGGCATTTCAGGACAGCTGCCAGTTGCTGAGGAAATCAAAGAGTGCACTTGTTTCTCAGGCTGAGATATACAGACATGCACCAGTTAGATTTGGACTCCTCAGATGCTTTAAGCAAAAGCGGACAGAGAAAGTATTTCTGGAGCAACAGGTTAGCACTACTGCAGCATGTAACACTAACTCCTCCCTTCCCAGCCTTTAGGGCTGCTGAAAACAAGAACAGTCCTTTGGCTGCTCTAGGAAGGCAGCCTTGGACCTGGTATTCGAAAAGATAAAGGACAAAAGGAAAAGAAAAAAAATTAAATTAGCCCACGAAAAACCTCAAAGGGATTTGCTGTCAACTGCTGGCTTGTGTGTACACAATAGTTCATCAACGTGTCTTAGAAAAATGTGTCCTGATGATGGCCTCATTTACATTTCTTTTTTATTTCCTTTGTTGAAAAAAAATAATTACACCATAAGGAAGGCAAAGCTCTTGCTTAGATGTTTGCTAAACACAGAGAATCTTTTGCATTGATGTTTACAGCTAAAGTTGTTCAACAATTTAATTGACACAATCAGGAATTATTTCTGAAGATACCTGATTGGCACAGCCCTACTATAGCCTGGAGTTACTTCTGTAGCAATCTCAGTTACTTCGGAATTTAAGGTTTAATTAATACAACATTAGATCTTAACATCAAGCAAGAAAGCTTTAGAAATAGCCTAAAATCTGATCTTCACATGGCTTAGAGTGGTAGGTCAGTTCTGTTAAAGAGTTGGTGCATTAAAAAACAATTCAACCTCCCCAGCTAAAGCATATTAACAGAGCTATGTCTGAAGTAAAACACCTACAAAAATGCAAACTCAGCCTCTTCTCTGTAAATAGCCCTTTGGGATGTCTGACTGAGTAAGATCAGCTGGTTAAACCCCTGTACCCCACTGCTGACAACTAACGTGCTGACTTTTCAGAAAACATGGAGCAATTCTTTTAATGTTTGCTAAAAATTTATGATCAAAGAAAAAAGTAAGAGAAGTTGTGCCCTTATCTCTCCTGACAACCCATCCAACCAGTTTTCAGTTAGACATCTGGTGTTTCATTGAAAAGATTTTTGCAATTCAATGAGGTGCAATAGCTTCTCTCTTTTTTTTTTTTAAAAACTACAATTGTTTACAAAACAACCTGGAAAGGACAACTGTGAAATCAGATCCTAGACAGGTCTTGCTTTAAATACCTTTTACTGCTTTAAATACAAAGTAACACTTGCACTCATTCCTGCTCGAGTGCAAGTTGCTGATGACAGGTCCCAACAGACTGCTGCCAATCAAGCACTTCGTTCCTACTGCTTTTAGTTCAACAGCCCAATTGCTGGGCCCAGACACAAGAGAACGGTACCGCAAAGCTTTGTCAGGACTGACTTTCTCACGAGTGTTCTCCCATGTGCATTGCAACATTAAAAGGTATTCAATTTATAGGGTTTTCTCCTTAAATTCAAAGCGCAGAAATTCCGAGATTCAGACAGACTGTGTGTGTTTTACCCATTGTGTCATATCAAATACGTCAAACATTCAAAGTTCCAGCTTGCCACAGTGGGCTATAAGGCTTCTTCACCTTCATGGCAGGCACACACTGCTCAGGAAGCCTGGCATGGACTGGATATACAAACATTTATTACATCCCAGTAGATCTGTCATGTCCTGTGAAGGATCAAAGACTGTTTGTGCTCTTTACTCAGGTTAGATTTAGAACTGTTCCCAACTTCCTTCACAGAAACCACCTTCCACAACTATCAGCTGGTAACTTCCGTCCAAATCAAATTTTTCCAGTTACTAAGGAAACACGAAGATCAGCTGCAACAGGACTGGCTTTGAAAGAAATATTATGTAAATGTCTGTATGTGAAATAACAGATTCAAAAGGACTTTTTAAACAAAAATTAAGAGCAGGAAAACATTTCTTGGAAAATAGAGGAACTTTAAAAATCCATTTCAGAAGACAAATCAGAAATCTTAAATTGAGCTGGTGCTTTTGTTTTTAGTAACTTTCTTATGTTACAGGACACATGGCTGAAATAAAAGCATCCCAAAACTGCAAGCCAGATGTCAAAACATTTAAGAAACTCTGCCACACCAGAGGGTAAGTTTTTTGCATTATAACTGCTCTGGTTTTTTTGAATTATAACTGCTCTTAATAGTTCAGTAATTCAGAACGAGCATGAACCTTAAGATAGACAGTTAAGGTTACAGAATTTGTGAGGAAAAAAATAGTAAAAGGTTGATAAACCCATCTGCCCAAATCTTAGCAGAACAGCACACTCTGGGTAACCTCTCTTCCACTGCTAAACAAGTTTTCTAAAGCAATACTCTCAAGTACAAAGGCATCTTTGTTCTGGCACCTCACTAATCAGATTAAAGCCCCAGCGAAATATATTTTGGCCTGAAGCCAAAGGACAAGGTGTTAACTACAGATAGTGTGAAGGAGAACGTCCACACAGTGCAGGGAAGGATTTCTTCCTCCAGCAGTTTCAAGCTCAAGGTGGCACCAATCTGTACAGACTTATTACATGAAATTGAAAACAAAAGCCCACAAATGCCAAATCTGGTTTCAATTTAATGTTATTGAAGACAGATTTTTAAAATATTTCCCTGACCCATTTGCAAATCAATATAGTTACCCCTTGAGAACTAAATTTGCAAAGCCCCCAAGTAGTTAGTATATTTGAATAGAGATGCAATTTAGCATTTTTTAATATGACCAAACAAATCTCCTCTTATTTAGTACAAAATACGATTTTAGGAAACTAACCTGTGTTTTTAGGAAGAGGCCTCAGAATAGCTAGGCTAGTCCACAAAGAGCTGTTTAAAAAGCCAACTGCTCTTACTTCTCACAGAAGTAAAGCTTCTCAGTGACAAAGTCTCTCTCCAGAGGCATAAGTGGATTAACCAAAGAATCCACTTCTCACCAAGTACAGCCACATACATGCAGAACTTGCAAGAGTGGATATTGTAATTTAGAATCCTGCAAGGTACTGTTAAGGATATTATAATGAAATGCATATTCTGTTATCTCTATTGTTCTTGTATTTACAATGCAAAGTTCCCCACATCAACAGCCTCTGCAGACTGGTCCCCCCGTTTTCTCTTCAGTAGGGTTTTTCTCACAGACAGAGTGACTCCCATACATCTGGATTTAATCACAATACATCAGTTTAACCTTTAAATACCAGATGTCAACAGTACCTGTTAATCTGTTAAACTGCAGAATGAAATTCCAGCAAGGAATGTTTTCTGCAAGCTGACAGCCAATCCTGACTTGTGCAACATCAAGCCCCAGTTTAGATTTAGCACTGGAGCAGTTTAAAGTATTTTAAAGGAATTTAGTGAGATACAATTAGAGGAGTCTAAGGGGAATAATGTGACTTCATTACAGGATCTCTAGGTTTCTTACCACATTAACCGAGACACATAAATGTTCAGGACAAATTGAGAGAATTCAGAAACGAGGAGTCAAAACAAGCAGGAGAGAAAAGAGTTCATACTCTGGCATAGCATTTCCCAAATTTTGGGATCCCATTATCATAACTATCACTTATTAATAAAAAGAAAACCATCTTGCAGCTCCCATTTCAACCCCTCAAGGAGTTTCTTGGATGCAATATACTAAGAAGTTAATACTATTTACATTATATTTCACTGCAGTTTGCTCATAGCTTAAGTTAGCTTTGCACAAATTATATGTTGTTTGTAAATAGTTAAGACAGTATGATAAAAACTTCATATATTATAAGACAGCAAAACACTTTCTCTCCTCCTCACAGTGGCTTTTTGTCAAAGATCTTAAATTCCCAACTACTGCTGCTGAATATATTAAAGAAGTTAGAGTTCTACTACAAAACCCACAAACATTTTTCAGCTGATTTAAGAGAATGTATGAAAGCCACAAGTAGCCTTGCAGGCGGAAAAGTAACTTGTGTCACTTATTATAGTTCCAAGCCAGCACAGATCAAAGCAGCCCCATCAATAGCAGGTATTTGTTCAGACATTTCTTTTCCATTCCAGAGGCAAAGCCAGTCAGGTTGCTGCAATCTATGAATTAAGCACACTTAAACAGATAACGCTGCACAAAATATGAACCATCCCTAACTCCCCCAATTCAGCCTTGGTTATAGGCAAATAGTCACAAATAAAATACAGAATAAAGTTATTTCTGTATTTTCCATCAAACAAACATCTACGCTCTATGGGGGGACTGTGGTGCCAGCCTGGGTTCTTTAGCCCCTGAAGCTCCACAGGCAGAAGGCTCTTGAGTCCAGGGGAAGGCAGTGACACCTGTACTTTCCACACAGCTTTTCCTGCTTGTCAACTCTTGTTCTCATAAACTAAAATGGATCCATCTTACTTCTACTTCTCTGCATTATATCAACCCCTGGTACCAGAGCAGTGACAAATAATCCACCTGGATCAAATCAAGGTAAATGACGGTAGGAAACTAAAAAAGCATTACAAATGTAACACTAGGAACAGGCAACATTACACCTGTCACACTAGGAACCATCTAAAAACATATGGTGTTAAAATATAAACTCAATAATCCCAGTCTGACAAAGTGGTTTATCCCTTCCTGTCATATGGCTACAGCAGGGGATTAAATGGAATCATAGACCTTGTCTACCTCCAGGTTCTGCTAAAGCAAATGGTTCATGCCTTTGGCACTGAAAACAGCTTTACCAGTCTATACTATCAACACAAACAAAACAAACATTTTGCCAGCACACAGCAGCTGCCAAGCAGCCACACTGATTGTGAATATTTGGTTTGTGTCAGGCTCTTGTGGGGTTGCTCACTTTTTGGAGTGGGAGTTGATAAAAGATTCTGATGCCCAAGCATTTTCTAAGGAGGAGATGCCTGTCTTAGCAACAACCAGGAACAACACCAGAAATACAAATACAAACTTGTAACTGGATTTTTTTTCCCTTCATGAAAAAAGCAGACAGTAGAACACACAACCAGAGCAGACACACAGTTTTAAAGTCAAACCAACAAACCTAGCAGCCCTCACTCCTGGGGTTTGCTAACTGAAATAAGCGTGTCAATCAAATACTTCAAAATGTTTTATTACAGAAGTGTGATAAGAGTAGCATATTACAAAGTTAGTCTTGAATTTATACTTTTATATTACATTTAACACGCCATGTAATAACATTTTTAATATCATTTTCCAGCCTGTAATAGTCTCTCTTCTTGTCTGATCCAGATTGGAATTTTAATTGGGAAGTATCCAATATACAGAGCAGAAAACCTTAGAGGTTTAAAGTTTATTTTCATTTGCTTACATAAAACCAGAAACAAGCATTTGCTGGAGATTTAAGTTGACCTTAACTCAACCAAATACAAGCAAAAAATCACTAAGTATAAACAGGTTGCCTGAGGAAGTGAAATAAAGAGAGACAAGTTGTGAATACCTTTCATGACCCATAATTATTATGGAATTTGACATGATGAAATAGGACTGAAGGGTTTTTTCCTCCATACATCACACTGTAACTGGATAAACAGATGATTCACATTCTTCAAGTGCTCTTACCTTTTCTCTGAATGAAAATCCTGAGTAGAGGATTGGCTGTAGAAACTGCTTTGTGATAATTGTCATCATTATTGATAGGCAGCAGGTCTCCATGAATGTCCGTATATCCCACCAGAACATCAACATTTGGGATCTTGTGCACATGCTGCAATAATCCATAGAACTCCTCAAACTTTCCAGGTTTGGATCTCTCCAGAGAAAACCGTCGAAATTCTGCTCCGAACTACAACAAAATATATCTTACATCATTAATATGGAAGTAATAGAATTATTTTAATGTTAAACCAGAAACGTTATGGAATTAAAAGTGCACTGAAAACGACAACCAATAATTTTGATGTGGTATAAAAAAGTCAGTTAAAACAGTTGTTTTTTTTTCCCCAAAGTTGTAACTCGTTTTGTACCTGAAAGAACATGTACTTTTGAGCATGCCAAAGCTGTTTCATTGTTCCATTTAACGGGAGCTCATCAGCACTAAGGTGACAAACGGGTGCAGGAATAACTGCAGATTCACACATGCTCATGAAACAACCACCCTGGGTAAAAGAGGGAATTCAGCGGCAGCACGGCTGTGGTGGCTCAAACCAGGACTGTGATTAACATCCTGTGGTATGTGACTACCTGGAATTTTGTTCCAAGAACTACCAGTGCCCTTGAGAACAGTGTGTAGAGATTGTTACACAACTGTCGTTCACCCACGCAAGGCCGAGCAGTCTTCACACCCGCAGTTGTTTGGCCAGGAAGTGAAAATGCCATTTGGATGTGAAGACCACAAAGAACTGTTGCTGCTTTTCAGTACAAGCCACGTGCAGCCCAGCTTGAGGGAGCTGATCCCAGGTCCACTCTGCTCCTACCTAGAGAGAGATATCAGAGGCAGCCAGCCACTACCTCTAAGAGCATTCAGAAGATTCGAGATTTGAGCAAGGCTCAAATCTTGATTGCAACAGTCTTATAAATCAGGGTTCTGTCCAGGATATAGAACCTGGATTTTCCCAATTTGGCAAGATTCAGAAAATATGAAAAACAAAATAAAATTAGTCACTGACACTACTATCAGGGGTAGGATTTGTTTGTAGTCAACATAATCATTCAACAAAAAACCCAGCTCACAAATCCACTCCAGCTCAGTCTCCCAAATCATCTCTAAAGCAAACACTTTATTAAAACACGTTGCTTATTAAGGCAATGATACCGTGGGGACAGGCAGGAGACTCAACTGAGTGCCAAGAAAAGGATGAGCATTTGCTGTAGACTAGACAAATTGTGATTTTTACCACACATAACTAGTAAAATGTTGGTGTTCTGCCTAACAAGGGCAGGACCCAAAGCAAACAGAATATTGGATGAAAATTACTCCAAATCCTCCGTATCAGGCACATACACAACATACCAGAGATGTCAAAAGGAATTCAGAGATAGCAGCAGCCAGGTTACAAAAACCAGAACAGATTGTATATGAGTCAAAGGATAATAAGCTAATAATTCAAAATACCTCAGCTGGCTGCTTTTTTTGTGTGAATTCTATTGCTGACCTACAGTGAAAATAAAGACTTTAAATAATTTCTTTCACAAGTTTAGTTTTAAGCAGAGCAGAAGGGCACATGGAACAAAATGCTCTGCGTTCAAGTTTGAGCCTCAGTATCACCTACTTTGGTGTATGTTACACACAGGAGATGTGGAGGTGCACTTTACTCACTCCTGATTACAATCTTTTGGAGAATAAGAGCTCTGGAGTTCTCACATACAAACAAGGGACTGAAAACCAGGTGACAAGGACCCGTTATTAGCACGTTAACACCACGCTAACTCAAAACAAGCTGCACCTTCAACACCCCACCTTCCTCCAAAAGCTTCAAATAAAGGAACTATCTGGGAACATTCCTCCTCTAAAAAACCTGCAATTACTTCAACATTAACTAATAAGGCAGAAGGGATGATTCACACCTGCTGAAAAACAAAAGCCCAGCCCACAGGAGGAACTCCCATCACGTCAGAGGCAGCACAGCTCAATCCTGACGTCAGTGCAGGACTTCCTCCTGCCTCAGACCCTTCCCCAGCTCTGGCAAGTGTGAACCCCACGGGAACTGCCCATGCATGGCAGCAACCGAAATTGCTTGGCTTTCAAGGATTACACAGTTTAAACATAATTCAGCAATAAAAGTTTAAAAAGACACCAACCTCACCCTCAGGTTGGAATAAATGTTGAATCTTATCACAGCAAGCAAATGACCAGATTTTCAAACCTGCGATTTGAATTTTTTCCATGTTATTTTATACATATTTGGTGCAAATACCAAGAGACTCATAACCAGCTCTAATTTCCTAAAGCAGTTTGCTCAATACTATTAGCAAGCAGGTAAAAGACACAAGTCCAACTGTGCAATTCCATTATTTGAACCCCTGAAATGTCTGCATTTTTTATCTGATGCTGCACTCCATCCCATGAAACAGGCCTGCACTTGATGTTCTACAGGAGATGAGACCCTGGACGAGTAACTTAAGCAGAGGAGGCTCCTTGCCACTTGAGCTCTTCACAAGCACGTGCTGTTCCCCTGCTCACTCCCCCGGGAAAAGGCAGCAGAGCCGTGGCAGCACACCAGGAAGGCACCCGGGATGCTCACTTAACACTCACTTGTGGGACACGTTAAGTCCTCTGAAACACGGCATAAAGCTGCTCTATGCAAGCCCCCAGCACTGACAGAACACGAGCTGCAGTGGCCTTCTCTGGCTTACCAGTTATTAGACTTTACTCGGAAAAAAATATTATTCTAAGTCATGATGAAAGGGTAAAACCTGAATTTTAATATCTAGAGAACTAGAAACTTGTTTTGGGGTTTCCATATCGTCACTAGGAACTCTAGTCTGGGGTATAAAATTTTATTTTCCATGACAAGAAAATGGGCTGACTGGAATTCAAGTACTATGGGGAATCGCCAGGGCAAGTTCAGAGCAGTTACCCAAACTGAATAAACTAAACTAAGAGAAGCATTGTGCTCATACAACTGCAACCACAGTTGGGCTGTGCTGGCCCAGCCTTGTCAGCTGAGGCACAATTATTGATTTGGAATATCTAAATAAAGAGCTGTACATCACTGAGCAGCTTTCAAAGCCCAGGCCACTCCACAGGAACGGCTCCCTCCACCTCCCACACAGGCCTTTCTTCTTTCTCTTCAGAATTGCTCATTTTCATAGAAGGAAGATGACTCCTCTGCGATATTAAATTGAGGTGCTGTTAAATAATGCATTAGCAACAAGTAGTTCTAGGAATGCCTTGAATCCTGCTCCATAATATGCACTTAAGGGACAATCCCTATTCATTAGGGCTACACTTCTCTGTACAAACACCAAGAACACATCACATGGCTGATTCCCTAGATATATTTTAAACCAAGGAAAACACACAGTGGGGAAACAGTAAACCTAGAGTTTTGGGCTGAGGAAACAAGTGATTTGGGTTTATAAGCACATCATACTGATTATTTTCAACCTTGTAAGAGCATAAATAAAAGACCTCACCATCACAGTACCAACTGTGCTTAATTGGTATTCGAAATAACAGCTACCAGATATTCCTGTGCTTTCTGGTTCTGGCCACATAAAAAATTAACACTTTAAAGTAATCATCCTTATTCATGCTGTAGAGACCAACCACCCACTTTCCAGAAGTTCCAGCACTATGATGTGTTATCCTTACAATTCCAGACAGCTCAAGTCCTGACTGCTTCACCCGCACTGCTGCTGTAACACTTCACTAGCAGGAAAGGAGGGGACAGAACGCAGGCTGCTCCCCACTTCAAAAAACAGCCCAAGAGATCCATGTGTCCACCAATGGAAAACACATTCCCATGTGGATGCACTTACAGTCTGCCTAGGCAATGAAAAAGGGGTTTTAACTCATTTATTTAACTAAAAGCTTGATACTCCACTTAATATTTTACATCCAGCAGTTTTACAATTGGAAATGATTACAAATATAAAGCAGAACAAAAAAAAAAAATCTAATTTCTCTCAGAATATCAAACCTTTGTCAGCAAAACTTTGCCTAACCAGCAAATAAAAATTAAAAATAGAACAGTCGTGGATACACACATGGGAGAATTTACAGAGCTGTGCAAAGCTCTGAGCACAAGACACTGGTGATCTATGCGAGAACACACAGGTACACACTTCTGAAACACCGCCAGGGTAAAAGTCTCTTGGGGCCTCTAAGAGAAGGCAAACTCCACTTTCGGATAAGCTAGCCAGGGCTTACCTCTATCTCTAATGTAAGCCTGTGTTGTACCCCACAAAAAGCTACAGAAAGACATAAACATTAAGGAGAAAAGGTAACTACAGAAACAGTCACTAACAAACGCCCTCATTGCAATTCGGACAAAGAGCGGGTTTTGACGCTTGCGAACTATCACAGAATTGCAAGAGTTGGAAGGGAGCTCTGGAAATCGTGTAGCCTACTCCCCAAATACGTCTCTAAACAGGTCTTTTGGCCCAGTGATCCCACACTTTCCCCATAACACATATTTTTCTCTATGCGTCTTTTAGTCTGTGCAGAAACTTAGGGGCCAACTCCCCTTACCCGATTTTTTAAAACCACTTCAAAACCACTTCTATTTTCTCCCCGCACACAGCGCACCCAGCAAGCGACCCCACCAGCTCGGGGAGCCGCGGCCCCGGCGGGCAGAGGGGCCGGGGGGCGCGGGGACAGGTGCGGAGGGAGCGCGGGGCCGCGGAGCGCTCAGGCCCCG
>VZRO01006787.1:317046-327082 GCA_013397915.1 Daphoenositta chrysoptera
CGGGGCCGCGCACCTGCACCGCGGCGCAAGATGGAGGCGGCGGAGGGGGAGCGGTGCGGGTCCTCTCCCTGTCCCCGCAGCAGGTGCGGGCTGTGCCCGGCGGCCTTCGCCCCGCAGCGGCCGGGGCTGTGCGCGCACGGGGCTGGAGCGCGGCTCGGCTCCCGCTGCCTCCTCAGGACCTCCCGCCCCGGGAGCCGCCATCCCGCGCCTCCGCATCCCCCCGCAGCCCTCAGGAACCGCCGTGCCGCGCTCCCGCCCCTCCGCAGCCTGGAGGAGCCGCCGGCCCGCAGCCCTGCACCCCTCACGGCCCCGGGGTGAGCGAGGCCCCGGGTCAGGCCCCCGAGGGCCCAAACCCCCCAGACATCCCCCAGGGCTTGGGGTGGGCTGAACGATCTCCAGAGAAAGATCCCAACCCTCACGATTCTGACTCGGGGATCTTGGGATCCTACGGATGTAACGCGCAAACTGCACCAGCGTTAGTTGATGTTCACACATTGCATAAGATAAGTCTTGATCAGGCCAAAATTTTGAACTCTTCCTCTCAGGATGTGGCTCTCTGTCCGTCCTGAATGTAAAGGTGTTCATGGAGCTGGTTTTCATTTTAGTCACAAATAAGATTGCAGGACTTGGTAATGTCGGAGGTAACCTTATTTATTGTTTTAATTCTGAGACAGATCACTTATTTTCATTTAAAGGCCAGCTAAGCTGCCCTGACAAAAGTACAAAATCCTTGAGTGGAGAGACTGTAAACTGAAAAAAAAAAGTCTTTTCACTTCTGTATGGGCAAGAAGAAAGCATGTAGATTAATCTCATTATGTCAACAGACCTTTGAATTACAGGTCTCTCTCTAATCTATAAACCCGATGGAAGAGAACCCAGTGTGAGGTTTGATGCCTGAAAGATAGGCTGGAAATAAATCCCCACAGACTGATGTCTATAGAGCAGGTATTTGTTTATTGCAGCGCCGGTGGTGTGGGGGATTTTTCCTCCTATCTCACCCACCTTTGTCCAGTGCTGTGATATCTTTATATAGTAAATTATGCTTTTTATTGCTATGTCATTACAACATCATCATACACACACCGGAACTAATTTCCATAGTATGATCTCAAGGTTATTAAGTAATTTCTTCTCACTGAACCTGCGTTCCCCTAATTCGGGGGTCTTTGGGGGTCTTTGATGAAGGCTTCTAAAGTCTTCTTCGCACTTGAACTTTTCAACTTTGTCTCGGAGCATGCGTAGTTACGGTGCTCCTTGGTCTCTCTGGTCTTAGCCAGTCTAAATTCTTTGTTTTGTGGCTAATTGGCTCTGCANAGTTATGATTCAGGTTCTGTAAGTATCAGGTTATATAGGTATAGAAGGTATGATTCAGGCTACATAAGTAAAAGCTATGATTTAGGCTATATAAGTATAGAAAATTATGCTTCAGGTTATATTGATAAAAGTAATGATTGGGGTTATATTGATGTTAGGTTACGTACATATCTTATAACCTAAGCTATATAAACACTTTGTAACTTTGACCTAAGTCATATATGCATCAGGTTTCCTCGTGTAGATGTTGTGTGGATGGCTGTGACGGGAGCTCAAACAATGCCTTGCAACTGAGGCAAGCCATGGGTGTCTAGTCAGTTCTCAAGTCTCAGCTGATAATCAGTAATTAAATAAAAAACATCCAGTGCTGAATCACTTCTAAGTCGGTGCTGATTTTTGTACAGTTGATCTTCCTCCCATCACGCCAAAGGCAAAGGAATTGCAGCTCTCACTCGAGCCAAGACAAGCTGTAATTAGCACAGAGGATATTGTTAATAGTTAAGTATAGTTTGCTGCCAGACGGTGTCTAGGCTGATTCAAGTCTTCTCGTCCTTTATCCAGCATGTTTTGGTTTTACACTGCAGAAGGATACATAGAGAATTCAGCCTGTAAATTTAGATAGAATCTATGGTCCTGGTGCAGTAGAATACAGATTACAGCTGTGTGAGCAAGACCAGGATAAAACCTCTTATTCTGTCACTTTGTAATTATAACACTGAAAAGAGTTTGGACTGCTTTCCATATCTGTCTTCTACAGCTCTGCTTAATGAGCTGAGCACAGAGAACAGTGCAAGAGACAAGGGAACAGCGACTTCTCTGGGGCTTTAAAGCTGTTGGGTTGGCTCTTTTTTCTTGGGGAGAGGGAGGAGAAACCTCCTGAAGCTGATTTCTGCTTGGAGCCGTTGTGCAGTTAATTTTATTGCTATAGATTTATGAGGTATCGCCTAAGATAATTTGTTTTCTATTGTGCATTCCTAGCATGGCTGGAGTGCCAGGCAGTGGGTGTGGGAGCGAGCCTGAGGAGTCAGGGCAAATTCATTTCAAGTCACTGGAACCAACCTAATAAAATGTATTAATCACTGGCTGGCTTTCATCACAAGGAGCTGACGTATGAGGAAGGAATGTGATAAACAATTTGATCTCAGATAAAGGTGGGGAGTGAGGCAGGCTCTTTGTGCCAGTTTGTAAGGCAAGCTTCTAGAGCTATTTTAGTCACAAGTTCTGTACAACCTGTGATTCAGACCTGATCAAGCTATTCATGGCACGTTCAGTTTCTGTGAAGTTGAAAGACAGGTTGGGTTTCCTGATCTCTGAGCAGCTGGGGAAGTTTTTTGGGAGGCCTTTTGTTTTTTTTTCTTTGTTTAATTTGGTGTAGAAATTCCATCACTTAAGTCCACCGTGGAGTATAGCGAGATTCTGCTGTGATGTTTCTTTCCTATCCCAGATTTCCCACATTTTAAGTGGAATGGTATTCCATACAGCCCTCCTGGGAGTTCACTGAATACTTCTAAGACTAAAGCACAGAAAATTTCTGTCAACATAGGTTGACTGTTATTGATGACCCACCTAATCTTTTATTGCATAGTTCAGGGCTTATGCTGATTTTATATTTAACATAAAGTAGTCTTTATTTACACTGCCAGTGCCAGTTCAGAGAAGTGATTGTTACATGCACTAGATTGTAATCTGATCTTGTCTTGGAGTTGATGAGAGATTGGAGAGTTTTTTTGATGGGAAGAGAAAAATAAAAGGGAAAAAGAGAAGCTTTATTTTCAAAATGATAATAAGAAAGTCCTGCTTTCCTTAAAAAATAAATTCTGTACTCACAGGCTTTCTTTTTGATACCTTCTGCAATTTTGATACATTAATCTTGTGTGCAAATTACATTTCCCTACAAAGAAGGGTTTTCAACAGCAGTGTATGCACTTGGATACTGCATTTTCAGAATATTAGGGACCAGTGTGATCTGAAATTGCTTTTGCCTTCCCCTTAATAAGTGAGTGGTACAGACAAACCAGTGCTGTCATGAAGGCATCTGATGTTCACAAATGTAAATAATGTTGTAGAGCACTACTTATGGGTCCCCATGAATCCAGGGAAATACATTCCATGACTTTCTGTTGATGCTGCTGATCCTGAGGCAGAATGTGTGAATTCACAAATGCTGCATTAGAGAGAAAGAATTTGAGGAGGGGAGGTTGTTATATTTTATCTCCATGGAACACAATCCATACCAACAGCTCTACACAAACACAGGAGCAAAGCTCAGCAAGTAAACCCCAGTGCATGGCAACTTAGCTGCTTTATTAATAACAGTAGTATTTAAATAGCACTTGTGTAATAAAAATCTTATTTCTTACCCTGAAATTGTGACAGTTGTAGAATTTTAATTTTGGGGTGAGATTTTTGTTCATTTATTTGTTTGAGTTTTAAAAATTTTATTTTATTGAGGGGGAAACCAACAGTGGGGTTGGTAATGAGTTTTTGTTTTGTTTCTGCCTTTGCATTTTAATTGCTATCAACAGACCTAGCAGTGTTTCCCCCCCCCACCCCTCCAGGAACCTTTCATTGTTACATTGATGCAATATTTACTTACCTGTCTGTGACAAAATGAATTGATTGTTTTTAAAGTTCATATTTGAGATCTTTTCCAAAAAAATATTTATTGTTTCCTAGGGTTGGGGGTTTTTCTTTAATTTTGTACTTTTATTTTGTCTGGCTTTATGGGAAAGGTTGTCTTCATACCATGCTGCCTGTCATAGAAACATTTGTTTCAGGTGTGTTATAAATCCAGTTATAAACTAGGTCCAGTGATAAACTCGTGAAGTTTTTTGAAAATATTTTCTTAGCAAGTCAAAAGCCGATACTGATACATTAATTTATACTTTCTGAGGTTTCTAAGTAAAATAATGAAAAGCTTTTAAAGCTTTTTCTTCCCCTTCATCTAGTAATCCAGCCCAATGACTCTGAATTCCTTTGAAATTCCCCCTTGTTTAAACAGGGCCGTTCGAGCCCAGCTGACACCTCGCACTTGCACTCGTGTGTGGGGTTTAATGATTGAACTCTCCTGCCCGAAATGCTCAGAGGGAGCCACGCTGGTGCTGAGCTGTACAGGTCAATAGGTAACACTTCAGGGGTTCTTTATACAAAGGAATTTGTGAACGTTTCTTCTTTGGTTTTCCACTACTCACTGAGAATTCCTGGTCCAGAATTTTGGGGGGGAAAAAAAAGGCAAATCGAGGGAATAATTGTTGCAAAATTTATTTTAAGCTTCGTTTGGTACAGATTAGGATTTTAATGTTGTCATATTCTTAGATAAAAAGCTCTGCCTAATAAGCTTTTTGGAATGACCTCTTTGCTGTTAATTTATCTGGAAAGCATGTTATGGCTATTTGTGAAGAAAACTCTGCCCTCTGCTAGTGACTCTAACCTAGTAAATGTGACAAAAGTGAGGTTTTCAAGTGCCATCACTGAATGAGGAGTACTTGTGCCTCTTGCCACAAAGGAACGTTTTTACACGGACGGTGGTTGGTAGATCTCAAAATTAAAGGGAGCAAGCCTCTGTGGACTCCACCAGTTTAATCTTTTATGGACACCAGCTCCTGTTGCGCAGTGCCTTGCTTCCCAGCTGGAGTGGCCCGTGCTGTGTGGTGTCCCCCTGTCCCCGGTGTGATGGGTGAACACTGGCTCTCACTTTGACCTCCCTGCCTGAGTTTGTGTAGTGCTCTCACGGCCAAGTCCCTCCTGCCCCAGGATTTCATAGGTGCTGTTCCAGAAGTCTTGCATCAAACCCTTTTCCTGAGCTTACAAGTTTTTTATGTCTGCCTTCTTTCAGAGCTGCTACAACGGATTTGTGCCCTGCGAGCCAAACTGCTCTGACAGACTCGTGAGAAGAGGGGAGCTCATGGCAGGGACTGTTCCCGTGTCTGACTGTGAGACAATCAATTCATTTTGCGAATGATTTCTGCATTCGGTTTTATACAGCTTTTATAAGATAATGAACTATTGCTTGTTGAGATTGAATTGTTATTGGATAACACACGAGTCACGCAGGAGTGCTCACACAGGCTCAGAGCAGGAGCCGGCAGCACCGCAGCGCCTGTCAGGCACTGCAGTCTGCACGCAGAGGGGGATCGGGCCTTTGGGAAGGGAGTTCCCTGGGGACGGGCCGTTCCCATGGTGCCTGGGAGCCTGGCTCGCCACTGTCGCCGCTGTCGCCGCTGTCGCCGCCGTCCGCCCTGGCGGGCGCTGCGGGAGCCGGTGCCGCCAGAGGGCGCTGTGCCCGCGCTGTGCGGGTCACCGGGGCTGCTGTGACCGGAGCCACGACCGTTAATTACACCATTAATTACACCATTAATTACACTGTTAATCAATTACAACAGCGGCCGTGGCTGCACCAGACTGCCCAGGACATTAACTGCTCCCATAGTCTTACCTGTATTTGTAATGGCTATATCACATTACTCTTACTGTGCTTTAAAATGTCATTCATAAAATCACAGAATGGTTTGGGTCAGAAAGGACCTTGAAGCTTGTCCCATTCCACCCCCTGCCATGGACAACTTCCACTAGCCCAGGTTACTCCAAGCTCCTGGCCTTAGACACTTCCGGGGATGTGACAACACTTCCAGAAATGGGACAACACTCCCAGGGATGGTGCATATTCATTTGATTTCTTTGATTTATTATAGACTTCTTGTTGTAATCATAAGATGAAGTTACCAACATTTTAGGAACATGTAAAACAATTATAAGGAACACATTTTTTTTGAAAAATATGAAACTTTTATTGTAGTTAGACGATCAGATTAATTTAGGCATTTTCATCTGTGTTTTATGTGTCCATACACAAACAAACCAACCCCCTGTGAGACTACAGCATGTAAACAGACCAGTGTGTACACATTAATGCAATAGAACTGCCCCTGTTTATTAAGCAGATAGTACTGGTGCAGTGGTCATAGGTAAAACAAGAAAAGTACAAGTGAAGGAGACTTGAAAAGTAATTCAATTTTTCCATGCATGTCACATTTGGAAATACTAAATTCTGTGAGTTCAGCCACTGTCCCAGTTGTGTTGAGGTTTTAGAAGACATTCTTTGCTCCTATTGGCAGGTCTCTTAGTTTCCCTCCTGAGTTATAATACCATGAACTAAAAACTCCAGCACAGATAGATGCACAAAGAGGGAAAAATAATCATATGCTTGGAACTGGGGATATGTATTTACAGTTTAATCTCACTATACCCCCCCTCAGAGGCTCAGAGCAAATGCTCTGTGCAGGGATGGTTTGCTGGAACGTGCTCTGCAGTTTCTCATGTTACAGCAATGAAAGTGCCTGGTCAATACATCGATAGACTGAGTGATAATCCACTTCTGTGCAGACTACTCCACATTATGAAGATTTAAGTACCATCCTAAAATTAAAAAAATACAAACTAGAAAAGGGTGGGGTGGAGCCACAGGCAAATGTTGGCATACATATTGCTTGCATTAAGAGCAGCAAGAATTATTGTCTCTCCAAGTCAGCCTGGTGCAAAGGATCACAGTATAGGCCCAGCTACTGAGTTATTAGCTCTTGCTTTTATAAACAGAGTTATGGTTTACAGCAGCCTTTCTAAAAGTCAGTTTAGTCTGGATCTTCCTGAGAAGGCTGGTCTGGTCTGCTCATAGGGTTGGCTGCCTGTAATTTAGTCCATTTAGAAAACAAACAAAAACTACTTTATTCAGGACTTAAACAATAAAGTTATGATTGATCTGATCATGCCAGGACACTGTTGATGCTGAAACACTAAATGTGTAATGTTGTTGCAACCATGGTGAATGCTTTGTTGTAAAATGATCTTTGTGTATCATTGGCTTATACTGATGGATGTTGAGTGGCTGAATTTGGGAAGGGTTTTTGTGAAGTGCTCTGAGATCTTGGAGGAAACATAATGGCATTTTTTTCACGTCCCTTTAGGTCTGAGGCACATCAGAGTATGTTTTATTTTTTCACTGTAAATATTATAATGGTGCCAGCAATGCAGTATTTACTACTTTTCATATGCGTGAGAATACTAAACATATGTATTTCTAAAGGAAATTCCAGAAGAATGTGAAACTAGCTTGTAGCAATAATTTGTAGGTTTGTGTCCATTGTTTTCAGGAATATGTAAATTGTTACATTATAGAACTCACTTTGAACCCTGCTGCATAATTAGCTGCACTAAACATCAGTATTCAATTTGGAAAATCTGTAGCCAAGTATTTTATTAGAATTTCGTGGAAAAGGAGAATGTGAACAAAACCATAGAGCAAATGATCTGAAATGCAGTTAAAAATAATGAAAACCAAGCACCAGCCACATAAACACACCAGATGAGGACACAGCAAATGAAGATCATAAAAAGTAAACTGGAATAAAAACACATAAAGCCATTCCTCAGCTGAAGTAAATGGGGACGTCTGCACCAGGATTGAGGGGACCGTGATCATTGGTGTTAGCAGAGGGGCTGCTCTGTGAATTTTGTTATAAGGCTCGTGGTTAGGAGGAAATGACATTAACAGAAATGGCTTTTTGGGCAACTGGTTGCACAGGGCTCCTGCAGAGATTTGGTGTTGTGACAAATGTCCTCCTACAAATCCAGCTGATTTCAGCTTGTCCCAGTGTGCTCCAGCCTGCTGTGGGGCCAGCACTGGAGACAGGGACCTGCTGCACTGCCAGCAGTGTTCCAGCACTGGCCTGAGCTGCAGGAGCTGCTGTGGCACCGTTCTTCTCTCTGTCTGGGGCTGGGGCACACAGCCACTGCTGATTGCCTCGTCAGCCTGGAAAACCCCAGCCCAGCAGCAGGACAGCTGCAGTTACATTTGCTGGGGGGGATTCCTCAAGCACTCAGTGGGAGTGATCATAAACCCCCCAAACCAGGAAAATCAAGCTAAGAGTTAGTAGAGTTATGATTATTGGAATGTCGTGTACTTACCTGCTTTGTTTTCTAGGTACCTCAGCTGTGACATTCATGGTGTACCACTATTGCCATTTGCAGTGCTCCAGGCCCCAACCATTTGGAAGACCTGGTATGAAACCCACTTTTGCTTGCATCTCAACACAGTTCTTTCTAACACATATAAAACCCAGAGTGCTTGAATTGTTGGCTCAGGCAACTCCATTTGCCCATCTGGTTTTGTGTCTTATTGCTCTCACTTTCATGTGTGTCAGTTCCCCCACGCCTCTCCTTAAACGCGTGTTCAGCTGTGCAAGAGATCTTCCTCTGCCTCTTTCAAGACTTTCCTTTAAACATGTGCACAGGAAAATACAAATCCTGACCAACTTCATCAAGAACTACTTCATAAAGAAGCAACCCTGCCCTAAGAGGTTCTTGTATGGGATCTCTGGTAAACTGGAACTTCGAGAACTTCAGTTTGTGTTTTAGCCTCCTGCTGTGGGATGGGTTTTAGGATGAGTGTGCTGGATGCTGCAGAGCATGGTCAAAAGGGAAGCAAACACTATTACTAATAAAGTTATCGTAAGGGCACGGCCAAATTCCGTGCAGTCAGCTCATTTTCCCCGTGGGGAGTGTCTGGCTTCCTGCGCTGTCAGTCAGTCAGCATGGGGAAGTGCTGCAAAAAACAGGGGAAAATGGAAGATGGATGAGCCACAGCAGAGCCCAAGGTGCTGTGCCCAGGGCAGGGACATGCTTGTGTGTGGTGTTTACAAAAGGCCTGGCCAGGCATTGTTCAGGGGAGAGGTGTGAGTGTGGGGCTGCATGGGGTGAGACAAGGAACAGGGAGATTCCAGCCTGCTTTCTACATGATGGCTTCACCTCTTTTTGCCAGGACTACCTGGAAGGTGTCTAGAAAGCTGGCAGAAGGGAGCTCATGCCCAAGGAGCAGTACCTGCCCGCAGAAGCAAGGAGGAGGTCAGTAGTGGGTGCAGCAGGAAGGACTCGGAGCAGGCTGTTGGTCAACAGAGAATCAAAGAGAGCAAATTACATCTCCTCAGTACCAGCTAACTTATGGAAGGGTGGGATGGGGAAAGGCAGGAGGCAATAAGAGAAAGAAAGATGATGATGATGATTAGCGTTGTATGACCGAGGGCTGTAAGAGGAGGGAGTCTTTAAAGGATGGTGAAGGGACAGTGTGGGGTAAGGGCAGAGGAGGAGGGAGCAATGGACGGGAAAGGTGGGAAAGGCGGGATCTGGGCGAGGCAGAAAAGGTCTGAGCAGAAGGGGTAAGCGTTGGGGTCGGGGGACCGGGGGAATAACCGGGGTTGCAGGGACGGGTGTCCTGCCAGCGCTCCGGTCTGTCGTTGCCCTTCGGCGCTGCGGGACCCGCAGTGGAACAGCTGGAGAGAGCGAGAGGGCGCCTGGGATGCTCCTGATTAATAGCAGAGGGTCCGGGCCGTGACCGCCGGCTCGGCATGTGCTGGAGCCGCGCGGCGCGTTCCCAGCCCCCCTGCCAGCATCAGGGGGGTCNCGATAAGCGGCGGCTATCGGGGCCCTCCCGGCCGCCCCGACAGCCGCGACAGCCGCGACAGCCGCCACGGCAGCGGAGCCGGGCCGCGCTGGTGAGCGCAGGTAGGGCACACCTGGGCACGGGGCAGCGCCCAGCGGCGCTCGGGGGGCGCGGGGCACCGGCACCGGCACCGGCCGGCAGGTGAGGGCTGCGGGACCGACAGGGGACAGTCACCTGTCGGGGGTTTGGACATCTACGGCGGGGGAGGGGCCACTCTGGACGGGGGGTCCT
>VZRO01006787.1:327448-400531 GCA_013397915.1 Daphoenositta chrysoptera
TATTCACTTTTTTTTTTTTTTTTTTTGCTTATTCCTATAAATACAAGTTGAGGTTTTGGGTCACAGCCCAGTAAAATTTTGATTGAGAATTTAATTTCCCCTTTTTAAAAGTGTTTTAATAAGTTGGGCCATATGGAAGTAGAGTTGTTCATCAACCAAAGAAACTTGAAGGAATTTGAAAAATAAGGTTACATATTTCTGGAGCCATTTCTTGAATATGGAACCAGCACCAGTACTCAAACTCCTGATTCAGTCATTTCCTTTGTTGGGATCAAGACTTAATCCATCCATACCTGTGTTTTCACAGCTGCAAAATGGGGGCTACACCTATTGATGAGGTGCTTTACGGTTGGTTTTTTTTTTTTTTTTTTTTGGAAGCCCTTAATTAAAAACGAGAAAAGCAGAGGAAGATAATTTGCAAGGGTAGTAAACAGTGCAAAATGTGTCTGAGGGAATGTTGCATGTTGAATGGAGAGGCACATCTGGGAGAGATGCAGTGGCTAAAGGAGTGTGCAGTGAGAACACACGCTGTTGTGTTCCTGTGTCATGCAGTTCATCCCTTCCCTGCTGCTGCTCTGAATTCTGCACAGTGAATGACATAAGCTCCACGTGTAGCAGTGCAGGAAAAGCTGCACAAAACCTGCCAAAATGGGCTGGAGCTGTGGAGTGCAGGCCCAGCCTCTTTATGCCCCGGGTCTGGAGAGAAACGTGTGAGATACGACACGTGTGAGCTGGTAGTGAACAATTCACTTGGCAACATTCTCCTTCAGTTAGAGTCTGGATACCCTTTGGAGGAATGAAAGGGCTTTTCTGGGATGACAGGTCCTGCACCCTGACCCAGTGCTCCATTCTGGAGTCAGTCAGGAGCTGCAGGGGAGCCGTGGAGCTCTGTTCACAGCACGGAGCCAGGAGCGTGGGGATAGAGGCCAAACAGGGAGTTATGTAATGGGTTCCCTGAGGGACACTGTAAGGATGGGATGGTTTCCTTCTGTCAAGACAAAGACCAGCTGTACAGTTGCTCTACAATGTTCTCCCTGGCCCTGGGTTCCTTAGGAGCAATCCAGGCAGGGAGCTGGGATCCTGCAATAGCACATCCACCAATGTCACTATTCCCTTCCACAGCTAATTCCTTCACAAATACTCCTATGCCATATCTTCATAAAGAGTCTGAGAAGGGGAATAGAGCCACTCTGGCTAGAAAGGGTAACCAGACTCAGTCTGTGGGGAGGGGAAACTTATGATCCTCATGTGTCTCTCTCAGGGGTCTGAGGAGTGACAGTGTGGGGTTACAGAGCACCAGGACAAAACAGAGGTTCTGGGTGTAAAAAGTTATCCAAGATAAAGCAAGGGAGGGGGAACTGTCTCAGAAGGGTTATTAATTTGTTCCATTTGGATGAAATAAATAGAAAGACTGGAAGTGAAGGAAATAATTTGTGTAAAATAGTAGGTTTAATATTATTTAAATCTGCACACTTGATCTTAGCCAAAAGGCTGAGAAAGAGGGAACGGACAGAGTTGAGTTATCCAGACTGCTGTTGGCCAGAACTGGATTTTGGAAGGTGATTGGCTGGTGACAATCCAAAATTATGGACAGCGAGTCGTGCAAAGGACATCAGCCAGCCTTTAATGGCTACAGGTGCTCAGGGCCCTGGCTGTAGTTCCCATCCTCAGATGCTGCCTCCAGAAGCACAAAAGGGACATACATATTTATGAAATACCAGGTTTTAGCCTCTTTTTTTCAACTTTTCCACTTCTGCTGCCAGTTTATTTTCCCTGAGGACACACTGCTTTAAACCAGTATGTCTTCAAAGATAGAATGCCTGAAAACCATCATTTTTATTAAATTCAACTTTTTAGGGCAAAAACTTGGTTTTCAAACAGACGAGGCATTTAATCATCAGTAATTGAGAAGACCAGAACACTAAGATGATTTTGTCATTAATACAGAAATACCCTAAGTGTAGTTAGCAAACAGATTTATATGTAACTGCTCTAGATGTGAATTTAGCTGTTTCAAATTAAATGATAAAAACTCCTTTATGGAGAACATATGCAATTATTATTGGGACAGTAACTGTGTCAGGGATATTTTATTGCTCAGATATGTTCTTTCCATGAATCCATCCCTGATCTGCTTGATGAAGTAGCAAAAACCTACTTCCAATTATTTCCATAACATTAAATCTATTGGTTCTCAAGAGCTTGAAGAGCCCAGGGCTGCATGTTTTGGGAAGAATTTCTTCACTGAAAGGGTGGTCAGGTCGTGGCAGGGGCTGCCTAGGGAGGTTTGGAGTGCCCATCCCTGGAGGTGTCCGAGGAATTCCTGGACGTGGCACTCAGAGCTCTGGGCTGGGGACAAGGTGGGGATGGGGCACAGCTTGGCCTCGATGGGCTGGGAGGGCTTTTCCAACTTTAAGGATTCTGGGATTCTGGGAGGGGTAACTCATCCTGGGGCAGCTGAGTTTTACAGACACTTGAGGCGTTCTGGCCTCATGTGCTCCTGACATATCTCATGTGTGAAACAGTGATAATCCAGCAATGTTTGTGCAGTGCTGGGAGATAAGAAATCAGCATCAATCTTGCTCCATTACATAGGGAGTTATATTTATGATTAGGGAATGAACCTTGTTCCTATTAGCTGAATAATTTATTTATTTCACATGGTAGGAACAGCAGTAGCAAAGCATTCATCATTTTATTTAAAAAAACCCTTGGCTTATAGGCTGTGTTTACCATGAGAGTTTCCTCTAACCATCGCTAAAATGTTTTAAAACTTGCCATTTTAGGCTATGCATAAATATCCATAGCTGATGTTCTGTGTGCCTGGGAAGGCAGAAGGGGTGACCTGATTACATGTGTTCACAGATCTCTCTCTGCTTCACATTCTTGCAGACAGAACAACAACATAACTTTCTTCTTTCAGGATAGTTAATGTTCTGGCCCAGAACTACAGCACCAGATGTGTTGCCACAGAAACAATTTAAAGGGAGAAGGAATTGTGAGCAAATTGTCTTTCTTGTGGAAAATGTTTGAGAGCCTCTCCTTGGTTTCTCTGTTTCTGTCTATGTGTGTGCACAGCAGAGAGTAAGGGACAATTTTGCTTTTGTTTCATACATCTGCTAGTGGTTTAAAATTCTCTATACAGGATTGAAAATTGAAAAATATTCTATTATGGGCATGACTTACGTACCTCAGAGACATTTTTTATTAAATCCTGATTAATTTTTAGAAACATACTTCCTTCAAAAATGTGCAGTGTGCTAGCTGATTTACCTACCTCCACTTGCAACATGCTTTGCAAAATATTTCCAGTCACAATTGTTTCTGTGAAAGTAAGAAAATATTTGACTTTATAAAGTTATCCCAGATTTTGATGCTGAGAATTAGGATCACATTCTCCTTACTACAGTTGACATGCTGATGAAAAGAGGGAATGTTTACAGGAAATATTTTGATTTAATCTTGCCTAGGAAGCCTTAAAGTAGCCAAAGCCCTTGATTTTAGCTAGCATTTCTTTTTCTCAAAACAGTGGATACTCTGTTCAACATACTCTTTTCTAAACTATTATGAAAATATTTGCCTGAACAAAATGCAACGTGAATTACTTTAATATGTCCTTTGCACTTTTTTGACCACAGCACAGAACCTTTATCCTACAGTTTTGCATTCTGTTTAGGGAGAGTAATGAGAGAAACATCCAGGAAGGTTCCAGCCCAGGCAAATTTTTAAAAAGGCCACAATCCACACATAAAGAGCTTTGTTTCCACAGTTCTTTGTCCTTCATGCATTTGGGAGGTCTTTGTCCCTGCACATTTTGAAATACTGCTGGCTGTGGAACTGAAAGAGCCATAATTGCTTTATCTTAGCAAAAGCCAAGGTGAAGTTTGGGTCTCTTTGGAGTGATGGAAAGATTTTGCCATGTGCAGTTGCATGCACACTGCTGCCCATGATTTGGGAGGGAATGGACACACAGCATTATCCTGAGAAACCTCCTGTCCTTATTTGTGTGTTTAGTATTTCCCTCTGTGAGATTTATTATTATTAAATCTATTTTCTTATAACCAGACTTTCAAATGCCCCTGAGTCTGGAAATACACAATTTATTCCCTTTGTAACTAATTTTTATACAAATCTGGGATCTTCACTTTTCCTTTTATGAAAATTGTTTATAACAGAAATGTATCCAGGTATCCCCGAGCTAGGAGCAGTTGCTTATGCTTTTGAAAACAGTTTTCCCTTATTTCAAGTGTCCTGCCAGAGTTCTGGTTTGAAATCTCTGAGCTCTGGAGCTAGGCTGCATGCCATGTCCCACATTGGAGTTCTGGCAGCTTCACAGGCATCTACATCACCCAACAAGATCTGCCAGGCTGATAAGAAACTCATTTCTCTCTTGCATTCCTTCTTCAGGCACAACTCCAGCCCTGGGTGTGGAAGGAATGCAGAGCTGGGCCTAGAGCTTGTGTCTGCTCAGGTTAGAAATGAACTTCCAGTGCGAAATGTGGCTCTGAATCTGCATCCCTGTTTGCTGGGAGGCTGCAGGTATTTGCATCCCGGTTTCTGGTCTGGGAGCTCTTCAGGGTGGAATCAGCCCTTATGTTTACAAGCTGATCCAAAGGTGCCCTTAATTAGTTCACATCTCTCCTGTTTGATCCCATGAGAAGGTAGCTTGGTGTTTCCTTAGGCGGCAGAGCTTTCCCAGACAGACGTTGTAAACTAGAAATATAGGTACTTGTAATTTTCTTAAAAACCTCCTTTGGGCCTGAAATGCCTTGTGCTTGGTTTCAATCCAGTATTGACTAAGACTGGAAAATGTGAATAATGTCAGTTCAGCTGTATTTGAGTTATTCAAATGCATTTTAAAACTATGTACTTTCCATTTATATTTTTCCATAATTCTCTGCACTTACATAACCTCTGTTTTATTATTGAAATTGCTACAGACTTGAAGAGGGAGATATCATTTTCCAATACGGGGCCTGAACAGATAAACAGGGAGGCAATTCCAAGGCCTCAGTGTGCTTTAAAATCTGATTGTTTGCTGCTTTAGTGTTGGCATGAATAGGTTTGTACTTCCACTAGTGCAGAAAAAACACCACCTCAATAACCTTCAGTTTCCCTGTGCACTGAATTTCTGAAATGTTTCCATTACGTAATTGAAATTTTACAAAAAGAGTTTAGAAGATTTCTCCAGATTATAAGGAAGGATTTTGTTTGATGAGATCTGTAAAGTTAAAATAGTAGGCTGGGGTTTTCCAAGCAAATTGACACCCATGGATATTCCAAATGCAGCTGTTTGAGCAGTCCTTGCAGTCCAGTGCATGGATGTGGCTGAAACTTCATCTATACAGAAAGTACATTGGCTTTTCTGAAGTGTTGAAGGTTACTGGTTTGTAGCAAATTAGTGAGCTGGTTTTTTACAATGGAAGACAAAAGAAGAGCAGTTACATTGGGTGGCTCATGTGTGAAAATGCCTCGGTGTGAGTCCATCAGTAACACACAGTGTTGTGTAAGTTTGCTGTATGGATCCGTGTAACTGCACATTTCTCAGTGCCGTTAGTACAGCACCAAGTGCCCGGACTGTATGGAAATCTGTCACTGTGCATTGTCTGAAATGGAGCCCCAGACACTGATGGGGAAGGTGATGCCCCTCTGAAGAGCCCTGGCATACAGAAATACTCCTTCAGTTAGGGACAACAGCCACCGAGACAATAGAGCTGTCCTTTGTGTAACTCTGCTGAGGTCACTGCAGCTCGTTCCTAATTCCACTGAGGCCGAGCTGTGCCTCTCCCTTTTTCTGAAGGGTTCACATGCCTATGTGTTGTGCAACAACGTAATTTGTTAACAAATAAAGAAGAATTTAAATAACCTTAGAAAATCAGTGCGGGCATCCCAGCTGCCTGCAAACAAACTGCAGAAGTGCAAAACATTGAAGTAGCAATGCAAAGTATCTTAAAATTGCTTGAGCTTGGGTTCTTCAAGAACAAAACCACAATTGTAAGGAGAACATGCTCTGCAGGAGAAGGCTTTGGATGAGAACATACACTGCATCTTCTGGTAAGGTCTACAGTTCAGATATAATTTCTGTGCTGTTGTCTCCAGAGCTGTAGTAACACATGATGAATCTTTTCCCCATGTGTGTATGTATGAATTTGACTATGTTTAGTTTCATTTAAAACAATAAGCGAGCATGCTTTGACCTGTAATTGTCAAATTATGTTTACAATACAGTAAAACTGTATCTTCCTGTAAAATATCTCTCTTGAGTAAGCCAAGTCACATGGAGCAAAACTCTGCTTTTCTGTTAGAACATCGAATGCGCTGCCTGCCCTTGCTGCTGTAATGGTGTCAGAGGCTGGCTTTAATCCTGGATCTGAATTAGTGTATTGCTGCACTCACATGTCAATATGTTTTGTACCTGAATGGCCATTCCTGAATTTTGAAGATCACCCAAGGGTGACTTTAGGCCAGGAAGGTCTCTGGTCTGTGCATTGTCCATGGCAGTTCTGCAGAGGATCACCAGTGGGAGTTCAGATCACTGGTCCATAGATGCTGAGTAAACCAGTCCAAGGTCGAAAAAAAACGCCTTGTGATGCTGAAAAATAGGAAACACTAAGCAGACGTGTTAGTTGCAGTAAAAGCTTTGGGTCCTCAGGGAACAAACAGTTGGGTTCACAGTCTTTGAAGAAGTCTGAGACAGAGAGCTGATTGATTTTTTTTGTGCACAAAGCTGAAATGCATTTTCATGAGTGACTCTTGCAGTGTTTTTTGATGGTATTCATAACATTTCAAGGGACCTTAAATTACATTAGCTTTTGGCCTAAATGTTGAAGTGGTTTGATCTCGACTGATCCTGCTGAGCAACTTCTGCTTAGCACTTCTAGTTGTGTCTGCCTTTTTTTCCAGTGAGTAGCTCTCATGTGCTCGGGCTGGGTGTTCTGTGGGGCCTGACATTTCCAGGAATTTGTTATCTCTGGCAGAGGCCTTGTTGCTGCCCGTCATTGATAAGTGGGAAAGTAAACATGTTGCTGATGAGACATTGCACCTTCAATGGCTGAGCACTAGTCTGATTTCATTGCACATAGTGGTCCTCCAGAGAAAAACTCTCCTACCACTCATTAATTTTTAAAATTTTCTTTACTGTATGATTTTGGCTATAACTTATCTACTTCTTGCTCCCTTCTAATGTAAAGTTTTTTCTTGTTTACAAAGTCACATTAGAGCCATCACTTTTTAGTCTTGCTAGAAATACTTCTGAAATAAGTGTGGCAACCATTTAACTTCTAATGACTATAAAAACGGAGTTTTTACATGACCAAACAGATTCTTTCTATTTGCTGAATGTGAAATACTTGAATTAAATAGCAATAACAAAACACAGGGCTGCAGAAGGGGAGTTTGTAGAGGCCAAGGCAGATGTCAGTCAGTTATTCTGAAGGATGGCATAAGTACTCTCCTTTGGAGATGTGCTGTCAGAACTGGTTTTGTGAGCCCTCCCTACCAGACTTGCAGGAAAACAGCTGCTTTAGAAAAACCACTTGAAACAGTCCTTGCTAGGATGTCTTCTTTAGGCCGGAAGAGATTTAAGGGGCACTCCAGGAAGTAGCAATCACTTTAGGTTTTGTAGTGTTTCCTGGGCAAATGATGCCCAGAAGTCAGTACATAAGTTTGCCTCCTCTGATTTTATAATTTTCCAGAGAGTATTGCTGTAATTCTGTTTAGGCTTGAAACAATCCAAAGCTGTCTTCTAGGCAGGGCCAGACTGACAAAACTTGAATATCTGGTTTAAAAGTAAATGTAGTCCAGTTTAGACTGCATTTTCCTCAGCTGCTCACTGCACCATTTGTATCCTAATGCACATTAGTCTTTCAGCTGTTTCCATAGACATCTCCTTTTGAATGTTTAATATCTAAAAACCAATTAGTTCCATTTTGTTTTCCTTGGATAGTTTGCAATTAAACATTCTTTCAAGTGGGCTTTATTTAGCTAATTCCATCACAAAAAAAAGCTCTAAGGGAATGAAGAGAAGTTCAAGCTAGCCAATGTTTATTTTTATTATTAATAATTTATATTATGGGTGTCCCCAGGGGAACTAGGGCCCCACTAAACCCAGTTTCCTCTGCATGTAATGACTGTGTCTCACAAGATTGTATTCAGCAGAAGATTCCTTTTGGCTGCTGTGGCTCAGTGCAGAGGACCTGCTCCACGCTGCAGGGAAAGGACTGATGAAGAGCACATAAAGACAAATCAAGAATCATTGTTTTAAAGAAGCTAGGCACCAGAGGGAGAATCTGATGCATCTTTTCTAAAAGAGAAAAAAAAGCCACACATATGTATTTTTCCAGTTTGAGTGCCAAATCATGACCTCCAAGGTCTTGTTCATCATCTCTGAAAGGATGGCAATGCTCCCAGTGACTCTGATGGGAGCAAGACTGGGCAGAGAAGTGAAGGTCCTAAAAATCTTATCTCTTTCTGAACTAGCAGCAGAGGACTCTTTATATTTTAAGAACACACTGATGGGCAAAGTTGGTTTAAAAAGTGTTGTTTAGTCAGATTTCTCTCAGAAGTTATGGTTCTCACACCGTCTGATCCTCAAGAACTGGTCTGCTTTTTGTTTTACAGAAGTCTTGAGAGAAGTAATTTTGAGTCCCTTCAGAGCTGCCAAATGCAAAGGTGACACAGCCACCCCCTGGGTTTCTGTAAATGGGTTGGTTTGATGAGTTAGAGCAGTTCCCATCACCTGGGGGATCCTGCTCGCTGTGGGATCCCTGCGTGAGTTAAGGGGCAGGGGTGACATTGGGATGGGCAGGGCTGCGGGGTGCAAGAGCCTTCAAGCAAGTGCAGCACTGCAAATGTTCCTGCTGGAGGAATTACCATCCTACTCCCTTTCCTTTCTGTGGAAGCATCAGGCTTTGCAGCACTCTTTCCATAATTCCAAAGGCAAGATCGAGACAGAAGTTTTCCTGACCATATTCCTGCCCTCATTAGTTCAGTTTAAAGGGGGTGAGACATCTGGTTCCATGCACAGCTGTGTGGTTGGGATGGAGGGCTTTTTCTCTCCGCAGAAAAATCACTACATCTGGCCATTTAAGACAGATTTTATAGGAGCTAGAGCTGGGCTGTGCAAAGTTCACCTCATTAAAAACAAGCCCAAACCAAATAAAAGCAGAGAATAACAGCATAAAAAATGTGGGCCATGAATGTCAGAGCATGTGTGTTAGGAACTGGTAAGAAGTGAAGGAAGAAGTACAGATATACCCACATACATTCAAAGTTCTTGTTTTTTTCCACAAGTAAATATTTGGCTTTAAAGCATAAATCTTTTTTTCCTTCTATTTCTCTCTTCTGCGGAATTTTATATACTTTTCTGCTTTTTCCAGGGTTCTTTGGGATACTGATCCTAACTTATCAACTTCATTATTTCTGTGGCAAAAGATTATCTTGGTAACATTTATGGGAATAAACCATGGTTGCCATAGGAAGTGGGCTGGATGGTTCAATTCTTAGTAAAGGGACAATTTTCCTGGTCAGACGGGTGAATGGCAGTTTGCCCACTTCAGAAGCACCAGGACATTGTGATTCACAGAATTGTTTTTGATGATAACAAATTACATCCCCCATGCTGTTGGACGTAAGATTTCCTTCTTGCTGGAAGTTTTTCATCTGATTTGGTTAATATACCCTTCTCACTGTAATAATCAAAGCATTTACCTGTCCATCATGGTGGCTGCTATTGACACAGCCTTGGGACTTTCCACAACCCTAAGGCTGAGATAAAGGACCTTCCTTATGTCATAATTAACCTGGAGATGGGCTCCTGCATGAGAAGTCTGGCTGGAGACATGATCACACCTGATAAGTCTGTTTGTAACACACATTCAGGCATAGGTTGAGGAAAACAAGGAGAATGAGGTCTGTATTACAGAGGAATGATCCTTGGGGTTCATAATTAAGAAGGAGGAGTCTCTCAAGGCCAGAACTGGTGGGATTCAGTGCCTTGCTGCCAGGCAAATTTTCCTTTGTCCCAAATGGAGGAGCCTGTTCATCACTTGTAAACTGCTCTCCCTCAAATGCTTCTCCTCGTTAGGAATTTGGGCCGCAGTGTCCTTACAGTGAGGCTGACTGCTCACTCCAGTTCTGCCAGCGCTGGAAAGGCTGTGAGTCAGGCCAGCCTGTGGAGCCTGCCACATTCCTGAACCCCTGATCCAGCCTTGCGAGTCTGTCAGCAAGCTGGAAATTGAAACCAGAGAAGCACAGCAAGGCCCGTGCTTGTAAATCAGCTGGTAATGGTGAGTTGTCCTGTGCCTCCCCCAGGAGGAAAGCCCGAGTCCATGGAGGAGCCCCCAGCACCTCGGAGAGCTGTGACACAGGAACCTGGCCAAGGGCTGTGCCGTGGGCTGGCAGAGGATGGAAACCAGGGTTTGCTTATGGGCAAGCACTGCGGCTTTTCTTAGTCCAGCATTGCCAAAACACCACAGTGGGATTTATGGCCAGCTGTGATTCCAAGTAACACATTTCCATGAGGGAAAGGGCACAGTCCATGGGGTGATCCATGCTGAGCTCCCCCGGTGCTCGCTGGCAGCTGCTGCTGCTGGTGGGAGGCACCAAGTGGCCACGACATCATGTCTTGGAAAATAATTGCCAGGTCATTAACTAGGTCAGGCCAACTTCTGCTGTCGGATTCTACTGGGAATCTGGAATAAATGGCTGATTAATTTCCTCTGGATGTGCATACTGTCACTGAGAATATACTTGGAGCTGCATGCTGAGATGGAAAGTGATTGGAAATACAGGAACATTTGGGGTGCAGGCTTGAAAAGCAGCTCATCCTGGACTTCAAATTTGAGTCCTGTGTTCAAAGAACCCCCTGGAAATGGGGCCATCAGACCTGACCTCCAGTGCGGGACAAGCTGTCTGAGCACTGCCTATGATATTTAAATTTATTGCTGCCTAGGAAGCCTGGACTCCAGAATGCCATTTCCAGAAGCTGGCATGAAGCTATGGGAGGCCCTAATGAGTAAAAGCAATAACTTGGATCAAAGCTGTTTATCTGATTTTCTTGTAATGGCTTGAGCATGGCTAGGAGGAAAGTATGCAGTATTTAAATAGATATTCAAGAGTTAAATCTGCATAGATAAAATCTGCAAAAGTACCAAAACTAGTTACACGCTGAAGTCCTGCCTTTCTAAATAATGCAAGCTCTGAGTATAATTCTTATTAAAAATCAATTGAACTAGCCCATAAGAGCCTAAAGTACCTATGAGAATGGGATTATATTCCTGAATCATTTGACATTTCAAAATATGACATGACAGATGTAAATTTGGTGCAAAGTAAAGGGCCCATCTCATAATCTGAGTTAAACAGGCTTAGGTCAAAAAGTTCTGTGGAACATGTGCAGCTACATAGGGCAGCAAAAGCTTCCATCTGCAGCAAAACTGTGATGTAATTGCTCATATTGCTCAATCTTAACCCAGCAGAAATGTCAGATGAATGGGTGGAAGCTGCTGGTGTTCCTCCTCTCCCTTTTCACAAATCTGTTTTACCAGATAAAAACTCAATATCAAGCACACATTTCCCATGTCTGTGTCTGCAGTGGCTCTCCCCTGTCTGTGCTGCACAGTTCCAGCTCACACCAGCTTCACAGCAATGATAGCCACAGGTCAGAGTCACTGTGTTAGAGTGAATTACATCAAACCTGGCCAGGTTCTGCTGGGAATCCTCATGCTGGGAGTTCTTGCCGCAGACAGGATTCATCTGAAGAAAGGATCCCGATTTGGGTGTGATGTTGTGTTAAAATACCTATTTTGAGATGTATTCTGAGATCAAGGGCATTGTGTGTCTCCCTAATTCAAATTATTTTTCTTCTCTTGAAAATAACCAGATAAATTTTCCTTAGTTCTGCCCATAACTGTGTAAATAGAATGTTTGTCAAACAACTGAACAAAACCGCTTAAAATGTGAGGGGTTTGAATGATAAATTTGGAATGTTTATGTAGCACAGTAGACATTGCTACTGAGGTCAATGGTTTTCCTGAGGAATGCTGGAGAGCAAAGATTAAACACAGTGTGTATTTTCCCAGTGGATTCAGCCTGGGGCCGTGCCCAGCGGGTCACTTCACTCCTGCTTCACTCAGCCTCACCACAGCCACCTTCAGGGTAGGGAGGGCTGAGTCAGGACCTTATCACCTCTCATTCATTTCATGGTCTGGATTCTTTACATGTCCAACACTGCAAAGTAAGTGCCAAAGCCCAGACATTTCCACCTATTCCACAGTGCATTGAAATCACAAGAACTTCGCTGGTCCAGGCCTAGACCAGCCCTGAGATTCTGTTCAAAACCTTTGACAGCATTGTAATACAGGGTGGTGATCTGATTTTTTTCTTTATCAGTGTCATGAAAGACAAATGCCATTGTCTGCTGCAAGTGTTTTTGGATACAACCTGTCAGCAGCATTCAGAAGGGTCAGCTAAATCCATTGTCCCTATGTTTTGAAATAAGCAAGAAGAAAAATAATTGTGATTACATCAATGTGATGGTAGACAAACACAGCCCAGTTTGCAAAATCACTCTTAAATTTAACTTATGCTAAAGATTTTTAGTGTAATTATGTTAGGGTTGTCTATTCACTCATGAAGTGTTTGCAGTATGTATTTCTTTAAGTTAAAACCCTGATCCTGATGCAATTGTAGCAGCAAAACAGTTCTGGTGGAGTTTATAATAAATTCAGAGAAGCAGAATGAAAACTTAGCAGCTTTGTCTGACATTTTTTTTGAAACAGCCGATGACTGGCTGGAATCACATCTCATTCCTGAAGACCAGAGAAGGCCTCTGAAGGCCCTAAATGTTCATGTACTGAATCAGTGCTGATTTTGGTTCTGCACAGTGAAAGCTGAGTTTCAGCAGAGATGGTGCAGAACCAGTACAGACCAATGGCACATTTGTTTGGCTGTCATGAAGAGAATTTTATAAAACCATGCTATAAAAGTCATAGATTCCAGGTGGCAACTCTGCAACAAACTTATGTGCTCTGCTGTGCACAAAACCACCAGAGGAGTCTCCTGATAGGCACAAATGTAAGCCCCAGATTTTAGCATGAAGGCTCCAGTCCCTCCAATAAACTGTTGGGCTTACCAGATAGTGAATTAGGTATTATGTTGTGATAATACAAAATGAAATCAACTCTATTTGGTTCCCACAACTAGAAGATAAAATGGCTCTCTTGTCTTTCCAAGTAAAGTGAGTGTAATATTTATGAATAAAATTATGTATAAAAATAGCAAGGGTCTAAAAGTGTAAGGAGATTTGCACCAGGCAGTGGAAGGCAAATTGTCATGATCACATAAAGTATCCACAACCACAAACGCGACCCTCAGACACTGAGGTTATTAACAATTGATGTCTGTCAGTAATTGTGTTTATTTTCTATAGTGACAATAACTTGCTTGATTTCAGCCTGGCTTTTGTTGTGTCAGTGAAGAGCAGGTAGTGCCCCACTGGTGAGGTCTGGAGCCCTGTGCAGGCTGCCAGGGCCCACAAACAGCTGTGGAAGCAGAAGCTGGTGCAGTTTTTGCAGAAACACAACCAGGAGAAAGTGTCTCCTACCCACTGCCCATTCCCAGTTGGAACATTACAAACTTTAGGGAAACATGAATACTTTCCTCTAGCAGGGGTTCACCAAGTGGACCTCTTGGAGATGCTAACACGAAAACATGGCTACTAATTTAAAGCACAAAACACAAGCAGAAACATTTTGCAAGAAGTCGGTGAGTCATATTTTCCTCATAAAATTGTTGAAACCATTGTGCCCAGAAACAATTAAAGATGTGAGTAGGGCTGGAAAAGTTTAGCCATAAACACAAACAGACACCATTATTTTGTTTGTAGAAGGTGAAGGTCGTTTGGCTTGAGGAGCATCCCCAGCCTCAGAGAGGGAGCAGAAGATGCAGTTTTTGTGTCCTCGCTGCTCAGAGGAGCCCCAGCGTGCCTGGACACTTGGTCCCACCAAAGCTGCAACACCAATAGTCTGTTATGGCAAATGGACCACTGAAACAGGGCCAAACAAAGCTACTCCATTCATCTGGAAAAAGATTATTTTTTGACTTAAAGGTACATCTCTGAGACCTGATGTCTCAATTGTACAATTCATACATATTAACATGTTAGAGCCAGTGAGTCCCTGGTAGCTGGGAGGTGTGCCCGAGACTCACAAGCTGTGTAAGACTTTGTCAAGACTCCATGGTTTTTCCAGTAGTTTGGTGTTCCAGTTGCCCCTGGCAATAGACTCCTTTATTTTGGCCCACTACTTTTGTGCTTGGCATATGCAGCCCCTGGCTAACTGCTGTATTCATGTGTTCTGTGCTTTGGGGGAAGAGTAAAGGAGAGGAAGATCCTCTGCTCCCCAGGGAATAATCCCTGCTTTTATGAGATTTGGACACAGTGGCCTGCACAGCAGAGGTTACAGGTTGGAAGGCAGATTTGAACTGAGCTTTGTCGGGGGGGTCCTTATCTGATTTATTTCTACCCTAAGGGGAGGGTAGAATTCGAGATGTGTCCAGATGCTTTTTCTCAGGGGCACTTCCAATGTAGCTCAGCATTTTTATACAGACATTTCAGCTAGCAAACCCTCTGTTTAAACAACTGCATTTGTAAGTCTTACAAATAAAATGTTTTCTTGACATCCAACTTATGGTCTTCTGCTCGAAAGTGTGAAATGAGCCGTAAGATTTCTACGTCACTACAAAAAATACATGTGCAAGTGTATACCAAGATGTATTGACTTTGTTGGCATTATTTTGAAGCAAGAAATATAACCCCTTTAATGGTGCTTTATTTAAATTCTCTTCATACTTCAGGAATTGGGATGTGCTTGTGAATTGCTTTTGAGAGGAGCAGTGCATTGGAGCAGAACAGGACAGGGTCAGTGGCCTTGGGGACGGAGCTTTGGGCAGTTACAGAAAGCAAATGACCCTGGAGGAGTTGAAATGCTTTTGGCCATGCCCATGTGAAGGCCAAGGCATCTCTGGCTTCTTCTGAATTGCAGCAGTGCATCTTCTGGAAATCCAGAATTACATTGGATTTATAAACACACATCGTCAGGTCTAGGAAATTTGGGCAATTTAGTTCTTTCACTAGTTGAGTTTTGAGGATCTGTACATTTCCCACACAGTCCTTCACATCAGTCCCACAGATTTTACTTCAGAAGTCTTCTCATCGTTTTCCACTTCCTATTCCCTGCCAAGGGTCTGCCTGGTTCTCTTTGTTCCATATCTATGTGGTCCAGAGCCTTTCAGTCTCATGGTAAGCAGGCCTTAGAACAGCTGCTCTTGCACTTTCTTCTTCCCATATACCATGAACTGAGTTTCCCAGGTTAAAGAGCTGAGAAATAGATCCTGGGAATCTGGCCTAGCCTTGATGAGGGATGTGGTCAATAACCACAAGGCTATTCCTTTTATTTCTTCCTTTAACAGCTTGTTATGCAATTACATTTTTCAGTAAGTTGCATGCTCTTTTCAGGCTAATGATCCTTTTGATGGGGTGACAGTTCACAGACTTACAAACATCTGAAAACTAGAGGGAAGAATGGAAAATATTTTGAAACTTCAGCTGTGATATGATGCAAGTCTGAGGTCCGATTATGGGTGTTAAGGAGGATCTTTTCAAAGCAAGAGAATAAAAGCGCTGTATGGTTTGATTAAGAGGTGGTGAAGAGGCACCTGAATTTTCTGTGGAACAGATTTCTATGGATACTCCTGAGGCTGTGGAGTCACATGAACTTCGCTCCTCTGAGCAGTGAAATACCTGGCCATGCTCAGCACCTCTTGGCACACTGGAGAGCTTCCAAAGCAGGTGTCTGTTGGCTGGGATTTATCATTATCACATCTTGTTCTACAATGTTCTGCCTGTTTTTCCCAGGTGTATTCCTGAGAATGGCACAGCCCGTAGGCAAGGAAAGGGGAGTTTAAACCTCAGCCCAGGGAATTGACTGAGTGGCTTCTCCTGAGCAGGCAGGATCTCTGCAGGATCTCTTCTCCTGCAAATCCAGGACAGCTTTTGTTCCTGTGTTGGTAGGTGATGGTACCTAAAGCGTGGTCACTGCAGTAATTCCCTGTACTTGTACACTAGCCCAGAATTAGCAAAATACTCTCAAATCCCCTTCCTCTTGGGAAGTGTGTTGAACCATTCTGTTCTCTACAGGCAGCCTTTACAGGCAGGGAGGAAGTTGCTCTCCAATTTAGTGGCTGAGCCAGGGAAAGAGTCTTACATTGACATTTCTGGGCTTGTAGTCTGACTAATGGTAGCCATGCTGAAGGGATAATGTCAGGCACAAGGGCTGAGTGCAGAGTTCCTTTCCAGCATCCCCTCTGATGGATTAAGAGTGTTCTTCAGACCACATTCTGCAATGTGGGACAAAGTTCTGCGTGGAGCATTCAGAGCTCCTTCTTGGAGTTTGTATTTCTCCCTCCAAACACATCCTCCAGCTTTTTGTTATACCCAGATTTACTCACTTGTGGTGTTTACATTACACCAGCTTGAGGGGGAAAGGAAGGGAATTTTTCTGTATATGAACTGTCTGGGTGATTTTCTACAGCTGCTTTGAAGGATATGTCTGTTACTTATATTGGGACTTGGATTCTATAGACATATGGCAGAGAACACAATTCTCCAAAAAGCAAAAGAGTTTGACTGATGGAAAACAAGAGAGCAATCCAAGAGAAACCCTGCCAGAGGAGGAGCATGAACCTGAAATTTACTGTTGAAACCAGACTTCTGCCTTGGGCTTAAGCACCACACAGCCAATTCTACCACTGACTGCAGTGTGGCTCTGCACAGATGCAAGGAGCTGCTTTTTAGACCTGACTAAGTCTGGAGCTTAAGTATTGTTCTGGCATCCACATTGATTTGGAAATACACAGGTTGGCCTGAACTCCTGAAGCACTGGGACAATTACAGGGTTCTTAAAAAGTCAGAAATGTAGAGGGGCTCTGAATTGAGGCTATTCTGGCTTTTGCACAGTGAGTTTGTAAAATCAATCAGAAATTGAAGAGGGCATGAGAGATTTCGTTTTAGACTATTCAATCCTTTATTAATTGTACTGTGGATGGCAACACAGGAAACGTGAATTGCAGACTAGTCCTTTTTTTCAATTTATCCTGCTCTGTGTTGTTTTGACTTTCCACTTCCATGCAGCTCACCACTTGCAGCAGCACAAGAACTGCCAGGAAGGTTTGGCCTCATCTGTTTTTGTGTTTTGTTGCAGGAGCCAGCAGACTCACTGACTGGGAGCCATGTCGGTCAAGCTCACGTTTGTGTCCCCTGGGGATGGGGGTGGGATCAGCAGGAGCTGCTCCTTCACTGGGTTCAGCACTGTGCAGAGCAGGAAACTGGCGTAAGTAACACCAAAAACAAAGCCCCTGACCCTGGGGCAACAGGCTGGGAGTGCATGGACCTGGGGCAGCCTTGTGGAGGTGTTGTTCCTTCACTCCCACCTAAAGCTAGCGAGTGCAGTCACTGCTCTGATCAGTGGCTGTGCTTCCCCAGGCTGCCCCACTGCTGGACCTCTGCACGCAGGGACACCTGGGCCACACGGGGGATGCAGCTTTTCCACTAAAAATGCTCCTGTGCTTTTTGTGAATTTAGCAATCCCTGTAAATCCCTGTAAATCTTGAGTGCTTTTAGAAGATATGACCTATAAATGGAAAATTAATACGATCTCTGACTGCCAATGCATGCTAGAGCAGTAACAAAGTGAATCATTTAGCAGCACCATATAGAAGTATTGGGAAGTGTGCCTCCAGGAGTGTTGTACTGAAAAAAATCTAGTTCTGTATCAGCAAAATACCTGACTCATGTAACAAAATACCTTCTCAAAGAACCAGATGACTGAATTAAACTATTGGTTAAACACAGCATGGTAAAGTATGAGCAAAAAAATGAAATCCCAGTATAATTGTGATGCAAGTGATAACTCTTCAATTTGAATAAGTTAATTTGTTGGTGAAACTGAAAATTAATATTACCCCTAGCAAAGATCAGACATCTAAAATCACACCAACTGCTAAGATCTGGAGAAAACCTCTGTCAGATTACATAAACAGGCTTGAGCTCCAGTCCAGAGTGGGAGTTCTAGCAGGAAAAGGATCTACCAGGAGCAGTGGTGAGCAGCTGTTTCTCCAGCAGGCGCAGTCCAGCAGGGTCCCAGTGCTCCAGACAGAAAGTTCATATATCCCTTAGGGTTATCCTCTTACTTCTAGCTGCAAAGCTTTCCTGACCAAGTGCCTCTCTTCATGCATTTTATGATGTTGTTTTTCATTGTTTAAGTGTTCAGACAGTTTTGTTCAGGAACCACTGCAATAAGGAAGATTTCTGTACTAGACACTCAGTCACAGACCAGTGAACATGAGAGCCTGCCCTGGCAAAGACAAGAAATTTTTTAATCACCCTTTCCTAACTTATCTCTCCCTCAGGCACTGTTGCAAAACTCAGCAGAAGCTTGCAGGGGCCCTGTGCAAGGTCTGTCCAAAGGATGACACACAAATCAGGCCCACATGGACATTATTGAGCAGATGCTAAATATACATTTGCTTTTCTTTAGCAACTTCCCCTTGGGTCTCTCAGTCAGACACGATTTTGTGTTTCCCCACCATGGTCTCCACAGGAAGTAAATGTTATTACTGTTATCTATAAAGTGGGAAATCTGATACTTAAATTATCAGGTTCACAAGGGAAAGCAGCAACAGAGCATTCAGCTTTTAGCTACTGGGCCTACAGGCCATGTCAGCTACTTCACTTTTGTATGAAATGTATGAAAATGGGATTCTTCACATCAGTGCTCAGATGGGCAGCAGCAGCCAGTGGGAGATGCTGAGGAAAAGGGGAATGGGAAATCCCAGCCTGTCTGTGTGCAGTACTGAGATGCTGTACTTTAAACCAAAGGGAAGTAATTTCCAGAATTTAGGATCTGCACTCCAAAAATCTGAAGGTAAATTCCACAATGAAACAAAACCTGGGAGTAATTTGGGTTTTAAATTTCAAAATAGCATTATTTTGTCTCTTCTATTTGGTATCCTGCTAATTAGAGTACTAATTAGTACTAATTAGAGCATGGAATTAGATGCTATTTCTTCTTAGCATGAAAGAATTTTAAGCAATGAACCTTCTAGGAGACTCTTTCAACTGCTCTTATTGTCCAGACTGTTCTTCCAGTGTTATTCTTGTTGAAATGCTCTCACTTTGCCTGGAATACTCAAAGATACATTATCATAATAAAGAAAAGTAATATTAATGTAAGGTATGAATTTAACACTTATGTTGCTTGTTATAGGTAACCTGAGCTCCAAATGGTTTGGTTAATTAATACTTTACATTAAGGCATCATAAAAAACTAAGGTAATCAGTGGTGTGAAGAAATTAAGTATCCAGTAATGTTTGGCAACACCTCATTTATCAGATTTTTTGCAGAACAGATGTTAAAAACTGGAGTTAAGTGGAAATTTAGGACAAAGATAATTAAAGTAGTTACTCAAGGGCTTCTCTAATAGGACTAGTGACAGCTCTCAGGTGTGTTGGGCCTGGGCTTTAATCACCCAGCATTTTAATCTCCTCCAGTTACATGCCTGGAACTGAAACCAGCCAGTGGTTAACTATTGAGCCTGATGAGGTTCATAATTTCTCCAGGTGAGTTGAACTTGGGATGGAAATTGTAGAAAAGGTAGAAAGCTTTTCAGAGAGCAGCTGCCTGGTTTGGTTTGCTTTGGTAGACGGGAAACTTCTTTAGGTAATGTTATTTTAGAGGCTTTACTTAGAGGGATTATTAACAAACCTATATAAAAATAGCCAAGACTTAGGGGAGTACATAGGTAGAGGTAAGCCAGGCAGGAATTATTTGTAGAGAGCTCATTTTCTGCTTTAAAGTTGGCTATAACTGATGGTTCAGAGTGTTCTAACTCCTTAGGTTGGCACAAAAAATTCTGTGTGTGGGAATTCTGGTAGAAACAATATTTAATTTTGATTTTGCAGTTGCTTTAAAAAGTAATTAGCTGAGGTGTTAGATGCTGAAAAAAAGCCTTGATAATTATATCTTGTATGCAATCTGGGCCTGGCAGTTGGTTTTTCAAAACTGGGTAGTGTTCTGAGCCATGTTTTAAATGGATGCTGAGTGCAGGCAAGGAAATAGCAGTTTCTAAAGCTCTTTAGGTGAGCTTTGCCACTTAGACCTTGAGCAGCCAGAACTTTGTTGCCAGGTTTGCCTGGATGGCAGGTGGGAGTCAGAGTGGGACTGCCCTGGCCCAGCAGCAGGGCTCCCTGCAGTGGCTCTGGGGTGACCCAGGCTGTGCCCAGGCTCTGGCAGCTGCCCTGCCGGGTACACAGAGCCAGCTCTGTGGGGTTTCTGTCACCTGCCAGAGTGCTCTCAGGTGTCCAAGAACTGGGTGATTTTGAGTAAATGCATATGGGATTGGGTAGAACTTGCACCCCGGAAGTTCTATGGCTCAGGCATCTCTATTCTCCCAAGTGATGGGGTTTGCATCTTTCCTGAATGTCTTTTCTCTTTCCACAGCAAGTCCCTCAGCAGAAGTTCAGTGAGATCAAGGATGTCCCTGAAACCCCCCAAGGCCTATAATTCCCTGCAGAAGGGGGCACTCATCTGGGATCCAAAGCCACTGCAGGTGAAGAAAATTTTTGAAGCTTTGAAGAAAGGACTTAAGTAAGGACTTTTTCAATATTGTGATTTGCCTTACCTAGTCATGCTGCTCAAATCTGTGTGTCACTGTGCTCTGTCTCCATCTGGCATCTCTGAACATGTGTGGTGGCTTCCCCAGGGACCTTGTAAAACGAGTTTCATTCACTCTCAGACAGTCTGCTTGCAAGCAAAGGGCTCTGATGTTTTTGTTTGTTCCTAGTTTATTACACTGTAGAAAGTGACAGTGAGCTCTGTCCATCTCCTGGGGAGCAGCAGAACTCCCAGGGGAAAGGAGACTTTCAGGACAGGGTGGCAGGGTAGGGATGGGACAGCCAGACCTGGGGAGCGATTGGCAAAAAGTTTCTGGAGAGGGAAATGTGTGGAGTTTGCTTTGACTCAAAAAGCTGACTTAAAATCGAGTCTGAAGATGAGGGTGTGCCCTGCAAAGGCAGAGTGGGTAGGCTGGTTCATGAACCATTTCTGTTCTCCCTGTGCTAATTACTGAACACTGACAGAGTGAGCTGTTCTATGAGGCTGTTAGGACGGGGGTTTTTTGTTCCTTTTTTTTTTCTCCATCTTTTAATAGAATTAAACTCTGGAATTCAGAAGTATTCTGTGATCTCCAGGTGTCTTGTAAGGCAAAGGTCTAAGCAGTTTCACCTGAAAACTTCAGCTTTTTGATTTCCCAGAATGTTCTGAGTCTATTATCACAGGAACTTCGTTTACACCCTGCAGCTGCTATCAGAAGATAAAATACCTTCCCTTGGATTTGTAAACCCTGTAGTTCTTTCTGCTGAAAGTTCTTTCTTTTAGGCACCCTCCTGACAGTTCCTGCAGTGTGTTTCTGCTGTCCTCCATGTTTTGCTACTGTGTTCATTTTGGTCATAGTTTGTTTTCTTAAGCAAAGAACATAAAATGCATTGTAGTAACACTTTATAAAGTCAGTTGTGTCACATTTTTAGTCCAATAAAAGACTATGAAGTCTTCGTCCTAAAAATATCCACCAATGTCTTATTAGAGGATTTAGATTTAAAAGAAACAAGGAAGCCAAATGTTTTTGCAGAGCTGAGAATTTATCTGAGCTTAGGGAGGAGAAACTATAAAGTGGATCAGAATTTGTTCCCAGTTTTGCAGCGAGTGCCACATGATCAGCCTTCTGCCAAAAGTGAGTGGCTGACTAATTGACTGAAGTAACCTACAGAAAACAACTGTATCAAATAGCAGTGCAAAGGCCAAATTTTAAGTAAATGCAGACTACGTCCACTTGGTGCTGGAGTGACTTGAATTTTTGGTCCAGAACATATTTTACATGCCTGTTTCTTTATAGCTGTAGAAAATAACTCTTTATTCTGTTAACCATCTGGGTGCCATTCCATAAAGCTGATAATTCTAACATTCAGGTTTTAAATCTAAATCTAAAAGTGATGAAGCCTTTCTAAAAGGTAAATGAATGTTTTTCTGCCTCCAGCCTTGGCTGCTTCTGCACCGAGCTGTTACTGGGCAGGTGTTAAGAGCAGACAGCTGAATGCTGGAGACGTGGGATGTCTTGGGGGACCTGGGTTTGGAACATAAGAAAATGAAATGCATCAAAGCAAATGTGAGGAAGTGTAGCTGTCTAAAATGAAGTTATTTTGACTGCTCAGAGACTGTGTCTAATAATGTAGTATTTACCAGGTGATTCTGGTTCCCTTTTAAACATTAGAGGAAAAAGTTACCTAAGTCTGCTCTGTATTAAAAGCAAAGTTGGATGAAGATGGTCTCAGCTGAAAAAGTTTAAGGCCCTGTGGAAACTCCTAAGGCACAGCCCATGCATGCAAGCAACTCTAGAGGAGCCAACTGGCACCGAGTGCTTCACACCTTACAAAAGAGTTCTCATTCTGGAAACAGTAAAAGTTGCATTAAGAAATTGCCTTAATAGGGTCTTCAGCTCTGTTTGCTCAAACACAGAGTGGCATCGGCCCCACCTTACCCGTGCAGTGCTCCTGTGAGCTCGGGTTTGTAGTGAGAGTGTTTCATGTTGCAAGTCTTTGGCTCTCTAAGATGAGTTGGAGTTCTTCCTCCTCAGGAACTGCAAGCAGAGACTTCCTCAACAAATGAACCATTCTGCTGCCTTACAGGAAAGGGTCAGGTTAGAGAAATCTGAGGAGGAGATCTGTGATTTATGTGTGTATTAGAACTTGATATTCACCTCCTACATCCCTTGTAACATTCTGCTGAAAACACCCCCGCAGAGAATCTCTGATGAATACACCAGGACAATCTAACAGTGAGCTTTCCTTCTCTCCAGTGAATACCTGGAAGCACATCAGGCTGAGCTGGATTATCTCTCTGGTCGACACAAAGATACAAAAAGGAACTCTAGATTGGTAAGGTGTTTTTAATGTTTAAATATGTAAATACAGTCACAAAAGTAGTTGCTTTCTCCCACCTGGGAGAAAGCAGGGATTGTCCAGTTAAAACACTGAGGTGGGATCCAGCAAAGCGTCACAATCAGAAGTTTCCCAAGCAAGGTAGCCCTCGTTATGAAAACTGGAGATTTCTCATTGTCAATATCCAGCAGTGTTCTTCAGATCATGTTTTGTTACTGGGCTGTATCTCCTTGTGTCTACTCAGTGATCAGTGTTTGTAATACTAATTTAGTGTAAATCAGGATGCTCCTAGTGATTCTTGCAGTACATATGGAAGTGTCATTAAGATGTACAAATACAGGTGCTCTCCTCCTCAGCCTGTGCTGTTTCTCTTTCAGGCTTTCTACTATGACCTGGATAAGGTAAGGCTGTTGGGGATGAGATGGAATGTTGCCAATAGAGGAAAATGGGTGATTTTCTGTCTGCTGTCTTACCTAATGACACATTTAGGAAATAATTTCTTACCTCCCTTTTTCTTTCTCTGCCCTCTTCAAAAGCAAATCCGCTCTGTGGAGAGATACATCAGAAAGTTGGAGTTTCACATAAGCAAGGTAGGGAGTTTGTACCTTGTACCTGTAAGCTCACACTGCTTTGTAAGTGATCTATCCACATGGAAAACACTCTGATTATATTTCATCTGAGGAGGAGAATGCTGGGGGCTTGCTGAAGGCTGTAGCCGCTCTTTTTACCGGAGGAGGGGGTTTTTATTTATTTATTTTCCTGAATGGTTCTATTCAGGCTGAATGTTGGGCACAACCCAACCTGAGTTTTCCTGTGAAACCAGTTTGCATTCTCTGCCAGTTTATTCAGAAAATGCTGCTCTGGGAAGCCTGATGATGAGGGGCCACAGGGGCAGTTCTGTGTCTGCTGTCTGCCAGTGCTTCCAGAAGGCTGAAACCTCTCCTCTGGCACAGCTAACACTGCAGGGGTTTGAGTCTGTGTTCAGCGAATTGGTTTCCTGCTCTGCATTTTTTGTGAGCAAAGTGTTACTCTACTTCTTGTCTTCTACTCTGGTGAAAGCAGAGCTGATTGTATTCCTGAAAAAAAGAGTGAGATATTGAGGAGCAAACTGTTGCACTCTGTCTGTAAAATGCAGAAGTTGCAGCATCCTGCAGTGCTCTGACAGAGGGATTTGGTTTGGTTGTTGCTTTTTTTTGGCCAGGAAACACTGCTGGTGTTCCTTTCCAAAACTCCTTAACTATGCCAGGGTAATTCCAATTCCTTCTTTCCCATGTTCCAAAGGTGGAGGAACTCTATGAAGCTTACTGTATCCAGTGCAGACTGCGGGATGGGGCCACCAACATGAAACAGGCCTTCTCCCTGTCCCCTTCCACCAAAGCCTCCAGGGAGAGCCTGGTGGAGCTCTACAAGAACGTCCAGGAGTGCACAGAGGTAGGAAATCCTTCACACTTGTAACCAGGACCTGACTGCTCCTTCACAAAGAATGTACTGGGAGTTGCTGCTGGCTTTTTTTTTTTAATGGTGTGGATTAAAAACTGAACGAGTGTGAATAAAATACAGGTACATTGTATGAAAAATCCTTAATACTGGGGTCTCTTATGACTTCCACTGGAAGTGTGGGATAAGAATTGAAGGAATGAGCTATGCTATTTTTACAAAACCAGTAATGGAAGGTAACTTTCAGGGTTGAGCTCAAGGAGTTCCATTCTTCTGTGAAGGATTTTCTGTCTTACAGAATCAATTTATATTACTTTTATCTGCCTTTGCTGGTGAAAATGTTTGTGTGTCCTTTAAAAAAAAATTAAAGAAATGAAGTCCTTTAAAAGAAATGGCACGTGTTCGGAAACAGCTCCTCTGCACTGCTTGGCAGTGCTGTGACTGTGCAGTCTTTCTTTCAGGACATGTGCTTTATAGAGGGGGCATTGGAGGTCCACTTGGGAGAGTTTCATGTGAAGATGAAAGGTAGGTTCCTTTTTCCTTTCCTTCAAGACTCACCCATTGATTTGGGGTTTCTGGGCAGCAATCTGATGCACTGAGAGTCCAGTTATTCAGTGAGACCTTGGATATTTTGGTAAACTTATTTTTGCTCCAGTGCTATAAAACAGACCTGCTATGGTATTTTATATTTGAATACAAAGCTGACAAGCTTTCTTTCTTCAGCTCAGTTAAATGTTGTTCTTTTAAGAGTGTACTGGGCTGGTGGTGTAGCTTCTGCACAGAGCTGAGGACAAGAGGGGGTGCTACCCAGAGAGTCACTTGATTTACTGCAAGCTGAGGTGTTGGGGGACTTTGTAAAGGTCTACAAACATTGGGAGTTTTCCTTCTCTTTTCAGGGCTGGTGGGCTTTGCACGTCTCTGCCCAGGGGACCAGTATGAGGTGCAGTATACACCATATTTATGTATTTTGTCCTTTCTTTTCCTGGAGTGAGAGTGCATGAGCAGCACAGGAGGGCAGGGGTGGAACATGTGGAAGGAGAGCAGGAGCCAGAATGATAAAACCACGCTCTGCTGGGAGGAGAACAGAGCATTGGCACACTCACTGTGCCCTTGGAGGCTGGGAGGGACAGAGGGGATTAGATGTGATTTGGGTGTTATGGGAGGGTTTAAAGGATGCCAGTGATTGCCTATCAAACCCAACTGCCAGGGCTTTGCTTACAGAGTTGCCCTGGAATCAAATAGCAGTGGCTGCCAGTTTGTTGGAAGTTTGCCCTTGGCACGATGTGAATGCACTCAGTGTCTCCCTGGGTGCTCTCCTGCTCCTAACCTTTCCCAGAGAATTCCAGTGTCCTTGTGCTTCAGCACCACCCCTCCTGCAGTGCAGTGTGGTTTTAGCTCTTCTCCAGTGGGTGGGACATGGCACTGGGTGCTGACTTCAGGGCTTAAAGCCTGCAGCCCCAATTCCTGTCTCCAGGCTGTATCCAAGCTCCCAGTGTACAGTGACCAAGGGAGTGGCTTTGCTTCCGTGGAACTGGAACAGCCTGGGACCTGTGGACTGAAGGGAATAGCCTGGGACATGCTGGCCCAACATGCTCTTTTCTTTGTGGTTTCCAGGTGTTTGTGCGACTGGGCCGCCAAAAATGGAGGCTGAAAGGCAAAATTGAGACTGATGACAGCCAAACATGGGATGAGGAAGAAAAGATTTTTATACCCAATCTGCACGAGAAGTTTGAAATCAAGGTGTGGTGTATAATGGTTGGATTGGAATCAGTGGGTTAACAGGTCTTCTGCTACTTCCCTCTTAGGCCACCAAGGGTTTCTCAAAATTCTTGGTTTTCTTTTTCTAGCTATGTAAAAAATGGCAGTTAATTCATATTGTGCCTAGTGAAGGGACATTACTTCTTATTTTCCTTTGCTCCTGGCACTGGTAACTGTACTAGTGCACATGCTTTCCCATGTTCTGGGATATGTGGTTGTATTTTGGGCTTTTTGTTTGGTTGGCTTTCTAAAAACGTCCTAGAACAGTATCTGGGACTTTCTAGGATGCAGCCTGGATGTGGAGATGTGTATGTAGATATTATTCTCATCCCCATGTGGATGTTAAGTACCTGTAGTACTGCTCTCTGTTGAAGGAGAGAAATTCCTGTATGGTTCTGGCACTGCCCTGGCTGGGGGGGGGTCAGTCCTTGAGCAGCACTGCCAGGGCACTCATGGGCTGGACTCTGCAGCAGGACTCCTGTCAGCCCGAAAGGAGCTGAGACTGAAGGCTGTGCTGGATCCTGTCCTACTGGGAAACTGTGCCAGTGCAGGCCTTTGGGCTCTGGCAGCCTGTTAAAGCAGCTCCTGCAGAGTTCCCTCCCCTGGCAGCAGGAACTGGGTTATGCAGGAGACACTCTGGCACCTTGCCAGCACTGCCTTTGGAAATGGGTTCATGAGGTGGTTTTTTACTTTCACTGCACAATGAAGATCAGGTGAGAAGCTAATTCAGATCCCTGTTTTACCATAATTGTTGTAAAAACCTGTATTACTTTGTGTCACAACGATAGTTCCACTCTTTTTGTCAGCTTGTGAAAGTCTGCTGATCAATGTCCTCCACACCTCCTGCTCTTTCCACTTTGTGCTCAATAGTCTTTGCCCAGCACAAGTACATAGCAGGTTTAAAACAAGTGAATGCTGTACAGCTCTGTGTGTGCCCAGCTCCTGGAACCCCTTCCCTCTTCGGCAGCCTCCTGTGAGCTACTCCTTGTGGGGAGGTTTGGGACAGTGGTTTGGGAGTGCAGAACTGAGCACCAGGGTTTGTTTTGTTGTGGGCCTCAGAGCAGATCTGACCTGGGCTGTTCTCCTTTCTGTGCAGAGGACCTAGGATTGTCTGGTAAGATGGAGTTGGATGTGTTTGTGTCTCTGCAGGTGACAGAGCTGCGAGGCCTGGCCACTATCCTGGTTGGGGTGGTGACATGTGACAGCATCAACTTCTTTACCACCAAGCCTCAGGCAATCATCGTGGATATCACTGAGCTGGGCACCATCAAGCTGCGGCTGGAGGTCCTCTGGAAGTAAGTACAGCCTCAAACAGCAACAGCTAGAAAACATTTGAAATAATGAAAGGCTCCCAAGCATGTCCCTGAGTTGCATTCAGCATCATGATCCTCTTTCTATCTGAGAGCAGGTGCAGGGTAGAGAACAGCCTCGTGCTCCCTCACAGCAACCCCTGCGCCTGATCTGATGGTGGGAGCAGGCAGGGGAAGGGACAGAAGCTGCTCCTATGACCTCTCAGCTCTTCCTTTGGTGTCACCACAGCCATGGGGACCTCACCAGTGGCCTTACTTAGCTCTCTGCTCCTCAGAATGTGCATTCGATCTAACTCCAAGCTAATGCATGTGTGTCTACAAAACAAAAAATAATCTTAAAGGTGATTAAATAAAACTGAAAGTAGAAGTTTCTGGACACAATGAAAAAAAAATACTCAGCTGAAGTTTTAGGACAGTCATCATTACCAAGACATAATTTGTTAAAAAAGCAGCTTTCCCAAAGACTTGGCACCTGTAGTGCACTGTGAGTAGTTATGGATACAAGGCTGTTTGTGCACTCCAGGGAAGCTGCTTACAGATGTACTTTTAAATAACTGAGCATTGTCACGGTGCCTGTGATGTTGTTTTATATTTTAAATGTGTAATTTGATTTTTGTAGTGGATTATTGCTATTATTAAAAGTAAATTCTTGATGTTGTGGATGGTGCACTGGCACTTACTCCTCCCTCCAGACTCACCAGCACAGGGTTTTGAGGTAGTTCTGTTATTTCTGCCTTATGGCACTGTTGTTCCACACGGAGAGATCCATCTGTGACAAATCAAGACTTTTTAACCTGTTTCCATTTGCTGTTGTCCAGGATTGCATCAGCCCCTTAGAGAGGTGCCCAGTGAACCAGGGGACACTCTCCTCATGTCCCTCTGCACGTGGCTCTCTGCAGCCTTGGCTCTTCCCAGCCCTGCAGGACCCAGAGGCCTTTGAACACCCCTCTGGTGTCAGGCCCTCCCTGAAAGGCCCCTGTGCATCCAGGCTCTCAGCAGGAAAATCAGAAACAGCTCTGGTGCCATTTCTGGGGCTGGGGAAAGAAAAGCTTTATTGATCCAAAACCATTTTCTGGGTGTCCCTTGTGTGTGCAGTGGTCCTTGACACTTGTACCTGCAGCTGGGCTCAAAAATGTCCCAGCTGCAGCACCTGAAAATTATTTTCTAACACAGATTTCTTGAGGTCAGTAAGAAATAAATTCACCTTGGCTGAGTTTTCCCTGCCCCTGTTCATGATGCTTTTTCCTTGTGAGATCTTAGAGTGACCACAGTATATTGAGAATATAGAGTCTGGAAGAAGTCACTTCTGCTCCCTTCTTGTGAACCCCCAGCAGTGGCACTGACAGAGTCCTTCATTCCCTGCTGCTGGAGCTACTCCCTTCCTTGTCTTCACTGTCAGGAACTTCAGAATTAATCATGCACATAAGCTGTTCTTGCAAAAGACCTGGATAAGGAAAATCCCCTTCTATTCTGGGATATTGCACAGTTCCTCATAACCTGAATCTCCACAGCAAATTGTATTTGGGGCAAAACTTTATAGAAAAGTCCCATCCCAGTGCTGCTGACACTCTCTGGCTGCAGTCCCCAGCTCAGAGTGCAGCTTGGGGCTGGCAAGAGGAGCACGTCCGTGGGATTTGGGACAGCATCACACAGCCCTTGGAGCTGGCAGCAGCTGGGCTGGGAGCAGGGCACTGGTGACTCATTTTCTTTGGGAGTTAATCCCCCCTTGGAATTTCTCAGCGCATGAGAGCTCCGGCTCTGTGTCTCTGCTGTGTTTAAGTTTCCTGAGATGTGTTGGGATCCCACCAAGTGGATTCTCCAGAGCACTTCTGTGCAGAGCTGGCCTCTCCTCTCTGACAGTCTGTTTGCTGAGGTTGTTTACAGAAAAGAGAAGCTTTGTGGTGATAACTCGGGGTGTTTCTGTTTTCAAAGATAGAGCACTCAAAATAACAGCTGCTTTTTTCTCTGATTTAAGAATAACTAAACAAATCTGTCTGATTTACCCAAAGTTCCCTGAGAGGCAAGCTTTCAGTCTAGACCTGCTTTGTGAGAAATCCAAATGTAGATCTCTCTTCTGCTTCTAAATGTATATTTTCTTTAAATAGGCCTCTGGTCTTCTGGGCTCAAACAAAAGTGCCTTCAGCTCCTTTATAGATTGTGCCATGAGGAGTGTGAATGAGCTTGGGGCCGTTGCAGAACGGCTTTGTTGGCCAGTTTGGCAAAAGGCTTTGGGGTTTTTGCCAACCTAAACAGCAGTCTGAATTCTGTGTCTCACATGCAGGATAAAGAGAGAGCTGTATTCTCTTTTCAGAACTCCAGTAGTGCCCTGCACTGGGATCCAGGGGCACCATCCAGTCAGAACCACTCTGGTGACTGCTTTGAGCAGTGCTGGCCTGGCTCACAAGGGTTCCTGGAGCAGGAGCACAAAACCTTAAGACAGAGTAAAAAAGAAAGTCTGGCTTTTATTTTGGGATGCATACCTACTGCCAGTCTTGCTATTAGAGATGCAAGCTTAGGTGAAGAGGCAGTTCCTCCTGCAGGATCTTCAGGCAGTGATCCACTGGTGCACCTCTGTGCTCTCACAGCTGGTGCTGAGCCAAGCTGGATAACCTGAAGACTGGTGCTTGTTAGGCTGGAAGGGGTGGGTGAGATCCAACAACCACCCCTCTGCTCAATTGCATGGGCATTTTCCCCTGGGCTGAATGGGGAAAAGAAAAATCTCATCATTAACAGCAAGTCCAGTCCACTTGACTAGAATTGGCTTTTTTTTTGCATTAATGTAAGCCTGGATTCACAGGCTGAGCAGTGGAATTCAGGCAGGGAATTCTATCCATACTTCTGGTCTGGGGGTATTGAATCCATGGAGTGGCTGGACAGAAGGGGAGTGATTGGGGCACAGAATGGGGACAGCAAAGCTGATCAGACATGTGGGTCACTTTAGAATTTTTTTTTAATGGAGTTTTTCAGTCCTGAAAAGCTGTGGCTCAATAATCCTGTGCAGGCATGTGGATGTTGGCTGGGAAAGGTGGAGCCACCATTTCTCTCGTTACAGCCACCCCCACCCCCCATCAAAGTACTTGCTCCACAATTTAAGGTTAAAAATGACATTCCTGCATAGTTTTTACCTATGCAGAGGTTTTATGTCAACGATTTCAGGAAGTGACTAAACAAACTGAGGAAAGGCCGGTGACAATTAAAGGCAATAGTCTGCTTGCAAAGTCTGGTGCATGACAGATCCCAGCTATGGATTGCCTCAAACTCCAGCCTGTGTCTGGGGAGAGCCCACTCCACTTGACTGACTTCCTCTGTTTTCCCTGGAATATCCCCTACTGGGTTCTGTCTGTGTCAGAAAGCTGGGAGAGACGGATTCATGAAGCTGTCCCAGTGTGATGGTTTGTTTGCTGGGGAACTGTGGAGGGAGGTGATGGATCGTGCCCAAGGAGCTCAGAGCCAAGAGATAGTAGAAGCTCCAGAGCAGACTCCATTCTTGCTCTCCCCTTCTGCTCTGCTCTCTCAGTCATTCCATGCAGGACCTGGAGCATGTGCTTGTTTGGAGCCAGTTGAAGAGCTGCATTTTGCTGGAGGCTTTTAGGAATTGCCAAAGGGACAAAGCAGATGTTGTTTGTTCTTGTTACTTTCCTAGAAGTGTCATTTTGCATTACTGCATCACTGTATTAAAAGCTAAGAATGAAAAATCTGAGGAATGGATCCCTGTGACTTTTTGTTAAGAATGCCATGGGTAGGAGCAATTTGCTTTCATCAGTAAACACAGCAGGCTTTGGCTAAAAGGCTCTTGCTGTCAGAAACCCGATTTATTTCTGCCCATGAGTCAGTGCAGATGGTTGTTCCTGTGGCTCCGAGGAAGGGGGCTGTGATGGAGCCCAGCTGGGTGACACTGGCTAATTCAGCCAATTAACCTGGGCTGGGGAGCTTCCAGAACATTCTCTGTGCTCAGGAAGGACACAGAGTGCTGCACTGCAGGACGCTCTGCAGAATTGTCCCTGTGCAACACGAGATGCCAGAGAGAGTTGGAACTCTGCTTTTCAACTTCTGCTAGAGAGCAGAAATTCATTTCCCTGCAATTGATTAGTCCTCATTATCACTTGGATCTCCTGCAATGTACAGCTGAATACAGCTGACTTTATCGTGCTCTTTGGTTGTCATATTCGTATCACTGAGGCTGCAGATTTGTTGTAAACAATTCACTTTTTTCAAAATGCCAGTACTCAAGTAGAAAAACAAACTTTCTTTTGGTGCCACAAGGCATCTCAGTAGGCAACAAAAAATACCAAATATAAAAACCAGACTTGCTTTACTTAACTTGAAATGTGTTTTCCCTCTCCTGGTTAGCTGAGTTGCATCCCAGGGGGTCATTTATCCGAGTTTCCTTGGACTGCTTTGCAAAGAAGTTGAGAAACTAATGGCTGTGCTGAAGTAGGTAATTAGGAAGTCTTTGGAGCAGCACTTGACAAACTCTTGCAGACCACAGCCAGTATCCTCTGGGGCTGTAACTGGCTCATCCCTGCCTGTATGAACCACAGAACCTGCCAAGTAGCACTGCACAGGCTTCCTCTGCCAGCCAAAGGAATTGTTTATTAACAGGTGAAGGACAATGAGGTTTTTATTGGTTTTTCCAGGTGGTGTGTGCTCTGCAGTTCTCTTTTATTACATGTGTTGTATTTCCTTCCTCTGTGGTTTTGTGCCTGTCACTGCCCAGTGCCCAGGCCAGCACCGGTGTCAGGAGGACAGAGCACTTCAGCTTTTGGGACCACTGGACTCCTCTTCTGAAGACTCTGGCACAGCTTTCTGTCAAAAGGGCGTTGAGAATTCTGTACAAACCACATCCTTCTTGCCTGTGTCTTTCTCTGCTGGAGTAATCAAGGACACTGGTCAGAGAGGCAGTTTCTGTTTCCTTTTATTCCGAGTGTTGCTAACTAAATGTCCCAGTTCAAATGGTACCAGCAGCGAACACCTCTGTGCTCTCTGCGTTCACTGACACACTTGGGCCCTTGTTTTCTGCTGCAGCCCCTTTGACACAGAGAACCTGTTTCTGTCACCTGGAAGCACTGCCAAGTTTTCTGTGGGTAGCAGGAAGAGCTCGTTGTACAACTGGACCCCCCCAAGCACCCCCAGCTTCAGAGAGATGTATTACCTGGTGAGTTCATGGGGGAGAGCAAAAGGCAAAGCACAGACCCAGGGCTTGGTTTTTGGGTTAGATTAGACTGTTCAGGAGCACACCCAGAAATGTGAAAACAGAACTCTGGGGCCTTTGTAGTTTATTTTGGGGCTTTGTTAAATTTTTTTTAACCCCTATTCTTCTGAGTTCTAGTTTAGGCTTTGTAAAACATTAAAAAAAGCCTTCAACAAAACTCTGCTCAGCAGCTGGAGTGGTGGGGGTGTGGGTGTCTGCTCCAGTAGTGTGGTGGGCATCAAACTGGGAACCAGGAAAGCAGAGTCCCCTCTCCTAGGTGGGATCTTGGTCTTTCCAGCTGTCTCCAGGCTCACTTGGGATCTCTTTGCAGTCTGTTCTGCAGCAGAGGCAGAGCCCAGGGGATGGAGGTGAGGAAGCCCAGCCTCCCAGCATTCTGAGCTACTTGGCTGCCTGTGATTTCGATGTCCCTGGGAGGAACAAGCCCCAGAACCCTGCAGAGACGAGTGAGGAACACTCGTTCAGCTCTGAGGATCCGAAAGGGGCAGAATCCAGAAGTACAACTCCAGCCCTGGACCACAGGATGTTGCCATTGGTGATAATTAAAGAGACTGGAGCAGAAGAGCTGCAGCATCCCCTCCCAGATCACACCACTCTGGACATCCTGAAGAAGACTCCATGTGCGGATGGATTCCCAAGCAGCCCCTCCAGTTTTCCCAGCCGTCACAGAGGCAGGAGAGACTCTTTCAGCCAGGCCCGGAATCGCCGTCCGGCAGAGCAGGAAAACAGCAGCCAGAAAAGCTGGAGTGCTGCAAACGACCTCAAAGCAGACGGACGTGCAAAGTCAATTGACAAGACTCTCCAGGAAGTGTTAAATTTGCTGAAATCACGAGTCGAGGGGCAAGCCCAGCTGCAGAAATTGGAATGCCAGGTTTCGTCCCTGAGGGATAAACTGAAGGTATGGCTGTGTTTACGCTCGGGAGGTGGTGAGGCTCTCCTGTTACCCCGGGCAGGTTCCCTGCCCCTGTGGTTGAGTCGGTGCGGTGGTGGCGCGTCCCCAGCGCGGGCGTTTGGCCACCAGAGGTCAGGCGGGGCTCGGGAAAGGCGGCTCGGAGCGCAGGCGAGCGGGCACGGGAACGGAGCGGGCACGGGAACGGAGCGGGATGGGCGGAGGGGCTGCGGTCCCGCTGGAAACTCCGGGCTCAGCAGAACCTGGGCGCTGTGTCAGGGCCTCAGCGTTTAGGTTTGCTTCGAATCTTGTTGGTGTTTTTCAAGCTTGATGTAGCTCAGGGGACTGCAGCAGCCCATCAAACCCCAGTCCGTCCCGGCTCCCCGGCTCCTGCGGGCTGGGCAGGCTGGAAACCCTTCTTTCCTTAGAGGAAAGGTCCTGCGGAGAGCAGGCAGGGGCTGCACTGCAGGTTTGGAGCGGGAACACGAGGGCTGGAGAGGGAATCCAGGCTGGAGTAAGAGCTGATGGTAACACAGCTGCCCTGGCCTCCTGCTCCAGTGGAACCCCTGGAAAAAGAGAATTTAAAACCCAACCCAAGCACTCTTAAAGCAGCCTTTCCAAGAGGGAGAAAGGTAGTGCCCCCATGAAATTCACTATTGATACGAAGCTCTTGGATGCTGTGCTAGAATGCAACAGCCCTCCAAGATTGGTACTTTGAGCTCTGAAACAGGGAATGAGTGAAAACTCTGTCAGTGACAGAAAATGCAGAGAATATCAGCTCTCACCAGCCTTAGCAGGCATATGGAGATAAAGCAGAATCTACAGAGATTAAAATATTGAAACGTATTTTGAATTTAACTGGCGACATTATTTTGGGGTCAGAGTGCTGCACCAAGAGCAGACTCCCCTGATGTGTTAAGAATGAAATCAGAAAAACAAAGTGATTTTTTTATTAGGAATGATTTCAAAACCAGCAAAGAACTCCTGCAAAATGGCTTGCTAACTACAAGTAACAGCATTTCTGCTTCTATTTCATTAACAGCTAAAGACACTTCACAAACATTCCTCTATGGAGAGTTTAATGGTAGAGACAGTGCTGGAGAGTTTTGACTTCTTGAACACTGACTGCAGTGCTGATGAGCTGTCCTTGTTTGGGAGCATAAGGACAGGCAGTGTCAGGTATGTGCTGCAGCAGCTTGTGGGACAGGCAAAGGGGGTCCCAGAACAGCCACACTTGGCTGGGAAACAGCTGGGGTGTCAAATCCAGCACAGAAATGTGTCCCCGTGTTTTTAGAGAGGGTTATAAATGCAACTAAAGAAAATGCTGTTTCCTCTTCAATGCCACCTGGTTTCTTTTGCAGCTTCCTGTTGAGACAGTACATCTTCAATTCTATTTAGTGATGAGGCTTCTAACTGTCTTTTCCCCTCATCTCACAGCACATACAATGACAACGTGCTCCAGTCCCTGAGCTGTGACTCGAGACCAGAAGCACGAGATGTAACTACAGGGGATGACAACCTAGACATGCTGTTGATAGCACACCTGAGGCTGTGCAAAGGTCTCCTGCAGGTACGGAGCAGCCTGGGGGTTTCCAGGGCACTGGCTGTCAATGTTGATTCTGATTACAGGAGAAGTTAATATGTTTTGTTTGTTTTATAACAGCAGAGAGACTCAGAATGGAAATTGTGTACAGCAAATGCATTGTACACATGTGTCCACACAGAACATGCCACACAAACTCTGCTGCCTCTTTTCAGCCTCTGGCTTTTGCTGAAGCTGTAAACAATACCTTTGTGCCCAAAGCAGCCTGAAAATGCACAGGCCTGGCTTGGCCAATGTTTAATGAATGAAAAACTGCTACTACAGGGAGCAGGTGTTTGGTGGGCAAGGGGCCTTCTGAGAACAGCTGGGGTTTTCTTGCTGGTCTTAAAAGCTGAATTCTAAGAAACAAATCCTCATTTATCTGGAGCTTGATCCTGCCCTTGTTTCAGCTTCTGAGTTATGTCTGTTGCATTTCAGAAACTGAGGGCACCAAATGTAGCCCAAGTGGTCCAGGAGAGCATTTTGGAAGAAGTGTCAGAGCAGACCCGAGTCCTGGGGGATGTCCTGGATCTGTCTGTCCAGAAAAGTGAGTACCTGCCTTACTCCAAGGCATGCAGAGATAGGAGAGCTGCACCCCTGATGTGTCCGCTCGAGCCTCCCCAGCCCCAGGCGGTTTCATTCTAAATTCATTGCAAACATTTACATCTTTAAAGCAGCTCTCTTATCTTGATTCTTAGGAAAAACAGGGCTTGTTCTTTGGTTTGTTTTTTCTTCTGCACAGAGGAAAGTATTTGGAGAAGTTTGTCTCAAAGAAAGAGTAGCTGAACTGGTCTTAAACAGGGATGTTGTAGATGGTGGAGTTTGCAGTCAAAGAGTAGCAGAGCAGCTTTAATAAAATCTTCTTTTATATCTGTGCTTTTCCTTGGCAAGCAAACAGCCTGAATTCTGTGCCCACTTGCAAGAACAGTTTGGTGGGCACAGAATTCTATCTCAGGTCTTCCCACTACTAAATTCTTCCCTTGGCTGTTGGACATGACAAAATGATAAAGCACAGTGAGAGGCTTGGAAGGCTTTTGTTCTCATCTTGGTAAATACAGCAGCAAGAATGCAAATTTTAGTTGGAAGCATTTGCTGCCAGATTTTATCCTGGAGGATGTGAGAATAAACTGTTCCCTGGAGCAGAGCTGCAGAGGGTCTGGTACAGTGTGACAGGGGAAGTGTGGGAGTCTGAAATGCAGGAGCTCATGTCTGGAGGTACAAGTGAGGGATCAAGGGTCCAAATGAGGAACCACAATCACGTGCCCTTGTGAAGGGTTTGAGAGCACACAGAGCTCTGCCCTGGGCAAGGAACACGAGGCAGGACCCCTAAAACCCTTGGCTGTGCAACCTTCTTGGCTGACAGAAGGTTGCACAGAACCTTAAACTCCCAGAAAGTTCTTCTGGAACTGACTCAGATACTGGGATAAAATGAACAATAAGAGGCAGAAGAACTGCTGGTGGCAGTTTAGGAGCACAGCCCAAGCATGGTGAGATCAGTGCTTGCAGGTGTGAACATTTGAGCAGCAATGTCCCAGTTTGAACAAAACCATCTCTAATGCAAGCACAAGTTAATGCTGTCCCATGTCCAGATAGGCCATCTGCTGCCTAATTTCTCATGTAAAATCCCAAATCTGCTAGAGCTCACTGACTTTTTAAAATGTTGGGTTTCAGTTATTCAGAAGACTAAAAAGAAGAAGCAGTATCTGAAAATCTGGAGTGATCTTGCAGAGCCTGGCAGCAGCATCTTGGTGACCTCAGCAGAAAGGTTCCGTCATGCACTGAAATACACAATGATGCTCAAAGTGAAGGAGAAATACCCCAGCCACCTGGAGACAGGTACCACATGAGCACAAGGCCATGCTGACTTCATTTCAGTGCAGTGCTGAAAATTGTCCTTGTGCATTTATAAAACCCCAAACCTCTCACTTGTTTTCAGCAGCTTCCACATAACCAAGCTGCTGTTTTCTCTTCATCCTCCTCCCTGTTCCCTGCAGTGCTGCAGAGGCTTCTGGAGCAGATCCTCACCTGTGATGGGTTGCTCCCCTCTTCCCATTTCCAAACGGAACCGGTTACTTTGTTCCAGTTCTATCGGTATTTGGAGAGACACCGCATTGCCAGCCTGGAGAAACACCTGGCAAAACTTGCTAAAGAAGGTAATGGCCCTGCTTGGCTCCTTCTGGCAGGGCTGCTTGCCCTCCAGCTTCCCACTCAAGATACAATTCCAGAGCAGGAAACAGCCCAGCCCTTGCAGTGATAACTTATTTCCATTTAATTCCTCTTATGACCATGTAGTTTTAATCAGAACAGGAAAAACATGCTTGACTCCCATATCTGACCATGTGCAAACAAACCCCGTGTGAAGGATGGGCTTATCTTAAGTGCCCTGGAAAGTGGGTTCTGGGAGATTCTGATGCTAAAGCAGACACAAAGTGAGGAGCAGCCTCCAGCTGAACCCAAGGACTGAGTGCAGTCTGTGGCTTTGGGTCACTATTGCAGCTGGACTCACACAGAAAAGAGCAGTAGAACTGCAGAGGTTACTAACGTGCATTTTGTAGCCTGAGATAGCCAGTGCCTCACTGGAGTCTTGTCCAACATGTGAAAGCACTTCAAAACTTTCTCTGTATTAGGAAAGAATTATTTTAAAAATAGTCCTGGTATTGGCTGCATCTTCAGGTTTGCGTTGGATGCAGGGGACTCAGGTGGAGGGGCACTAAGAGCTTGAGCACTGCTCTGCTGTCCCAGCCTGGGCACGGGGACGGTGACAGGGGCAGAGGGCAGGGTGGGCAAAGGGCGGCTCTCCTGCTCTGCTTCTGCCCCGCTCGGGTCCTCCCCGGCCGGGAGAAGCGCGGGTGGCCGAGGGCACCGGGCTGGGAGGGTTTGCGTTCCTGGCCGAGGCGTTTCCTGTGGGTGAGGCCGGCTCCCTTCCCGCAGTGATGCTGATCGAGGAGCTGCAGTGCCCCGGGAGGCTGAAGACGCTGAAGAAGCTGAAGGGGAAGAGGCTGAGCAGGCTGCAGCCGCTGCCGCGGACGCTGCGGCTGCTCGGGCTGCTGCAGCTGGACGAGAACCACCGAGTGAGCAAAGCGGCCACGGCGTGCCTGGCCCGGGCCGCCGGCAGCGGGAGCCTCCGGGCGCGGGTGAGCGCGGGACAGCGGAGCTGAGCTGGGGCGGGCCCCGCACACAGCGCTGCCCCCGTGATTTGTCTCTGCCTTTGTTCCGTTTCACGCGGGGAAAACCGCTCCTGTCGCTCGGATTTGGCTGCTTGATTACACTTCCGACTTTCTTTTTTATTTTCCTCTTTGCTCATGCAGGCTGTCTTGTTTTACACCGATGTTTTATCTGACTGTGACGCAAGGCTCCAGCAGGCTGCGTGCCTGGCTCTGAAGAACCTCAGGGTGAGTGAGTGGTCCCTGCCCGCCGAGCCAGGGATGCAAAGCGTGTCCAGCTGAGCTTAGAGCTGGGAGGGGTTACTGCAACTGGGAATCACCGAATTCTTTGGCCGCCAAGGTCCCAAACTATTGATGCCATTATTCCCACGGCAGCAGGAGAGGGAGCTGTGGGCATCTGGGAGGGTTTGATCTGTCCAGCACAAGGGATGTGTGAACTCCTGTGGTATTGTCAGTGGTGAAGGACAACAGGCAGTGTCTGACTGGGGACACCCAGCACGTGGATAAATGAGCAACATTTAGCTGTCAGTCAGTTCTAAACATTTAACGGTAGGAATCTGAAGTTAAATCAGGGGTTATTTTTAACAATAGCTGATTACAGTCAGAAAACAAAAGTAATATTTGCATTGCTGTTGTAAGAAACAGCACAGGTTTAAACCTTCCCAACAGCCCTAAGCTGTAACAGGTTTGCTAGTTTGCTAGTTTGCTAGCAGTGAACTGATGTCTACCAACAGGTACTCACACAGCAGCACACCACGGCCTTAAAGTCCATTTGCAAAGCACCTACTGGGATTAACCCTTTCAGTGACAGTCCTGGTTGGGTGGTACTGATATAATGGTCCCACTACAGTGACCTGTACCCTGGAACTTTTACACTTCCTCATGCCCTAAAACAGGAAAGAAGGTAACAGAGCGGAGATCATGTCAGGAAATGTAACTGCAACCCAGTATGTTGGGGGAGAGAGAGGTCCTGGTGGATGTCAGAGGAGATGGGAGTTGGTGTGTCTGTGTTTGCTTTGTAAAAATGTCCATCACCCTGCTGAAAAGCTGCTGAGGCAAATTTTTCTCTTCTCCAACAGGCTGTGGAGAGCATTGAGCAGGTTGCCCACCTGTGCCAGTCTGAAACAGAGGAAGTCAGGAACGCAGCCAGGGAAACCACACTGTCCTTTGGTAAGGCTTTTGTACAGCTTTAAAATGGTCTGAAAGAATGGTGTGAAATAGTGCAGGACTAGGAGGGGCCTCAAGTTCAGCCTGAACACATCCAGGATAATGGAAATATTTCATGAACAGCTGTTTCATACCATGGAGATAAACTTTACATCACATGTAACAGCCAAGGGCCCCCACTGAAGTTTATAGAACCAGACCACGGAGATCCTGAAGGATTAAGTGCTTTAGGAACCACTGAACCTTTTGAAAAGGTTGTAGATGAGGACTGAAGGTTTTATGCTGGTTCATTACTTCTTACTTCACTGAAATCCAAGTAGATTGACAGTGGAGGTGACCTGATAAAATGTCAGCGCTCCCCATCTCCTACTGCCCAGTATTTGTGCTTCTCCTGAGGACTCAACAGGAGGAATGCTGCCAGAGGATGGCCAGGTCCTGCAGGAGACAATCATTTCCCTGTTCTGTTCTCCCAAACCCCACTTAGATGCACATTTAGTTCTGGGGAACTCCAGCCTTGCCCACAGAAACACTCAGGCTCACGTGCATTGTAAGTTTTCCAGCTGTGATGCTCCAAACTGTTACTCATGGAAATAGTTGCAGGAGGTCCAATTTTCCGTGGTGGCTTCTAGCAGGTTTTGGAAAACTATTCCCTGAGGGATGTGTTTGTCACTATTGAGTCCTTCCTTCCAAGCAAGGCCAGGACAGGAGTGTCCCCAGAGGGCCCCATTCCTCAGGGGCCTCCTGCCTCTCCCTCAGCAGGGGCTGTTTTCTCTCTGCACAGGGGAAAGGGGCCGACAAGCCTTTGAGAAGATGGACAGGATCTGCTGTGAACTGAGAGAAACAGCTCAGGAGGCTGAGATTGAAATCACAGTGTTTTAGTAGTGGAATCTGAGGAGCTGGATCCCACTGTCCTCGCAGCCACACGGGTACCTGGGGGTTTGGTTTTGTCTGGTTTCCTTCTGTTCTGTTCTGTCCCTCCTGCCCCAGGACAGGTTTATTTCCAAGGGGGCAGTTTGTGGTCCCCATGATGCAGCCTGGAATGGATTTTCTCACTGTCTCTCAGCACATGCTGAAATGCCAAGTGCTGGACAAATGAAAACTGGGATCTCTCTGAATGTGGATCCAGGTTTTAACTGGAGTTAAAATCTCCATCTTGCTGGAATTAGCTGCCCCTGCTCCAACTCTGTCCAATATGATCTATTTTCCCAGGAAGTGTTTTATTAATTTGGCATTCCTCAAGGAGAGAAGGGATCACTCTCCAACAGCCCATCAACTGCCCTGTTGGCAGAACAAATCCAGCAGCATTGCTCAGTGGTTTCCTTTGCTTGGACAATTTAGTTGCAGAAGGAAAAGTTGGTACTCCCTAAGTCACTTTCTTTATGATTGTTGCTGCTCAGGCCAGGTCCAGCAGGGCCTGACAAGGCTCTTAAAGAGGTGCCAGTGCTCAGCAGAAGGGGCTGCAGGGGATTTGCCCTGTGCAGGCCTGACTGAGGGAGGGACGGGTTTGTTTTTTTTAAAATTCCAAATTTAGTCATAGACCAAGACTTCTCCTCATCCACCCACAGTTGGGCTGGTCCCCCAGCCCTGGCTGGCAGGGTGCCCATGGGCAGCAGCCTAGCTTCAGGTGCAGTACTTGAAAGGGTTGGGCTTGTGTGTACATATTTATATATATATATACATAAAACTTTTCTATTTGGTATTTATTTGTTGGATTTCATACTGTTTTCTAAAGTTCTAATAAACCATTTGAGACAAGTTCCTGGGAGTGTTTCCTGCTGCTGTGCTTGCAGCCCTAGGGACAGGTAAGAGACACTAAACCCCCAAAGGACAGGGCCCTGTCCTGTTCTCCTTGGGTGAGCACTCTCCTCCAGTTGTAGCTTCCTTAGAAACATAAACCAAAGGTAAGCACTGGAATTCAAACACCAGGATGAGGTGGCTGTAGCACCAGGGTCCTGCCCCTCCTCAGCTCCTGCAGAAACCCACCAGGGTGCTTGAGTTCCTGCACTTCCTACCCTTAAAATTTAACTGGTTAATGTGAAAGACCAGAAAAGGGAAATGGAGGTGGCAGGGAGAGCTGGGGTCCTTGTCTCACTCTTTTACTGCAGCTCTGCCTCCAGGAAGTTCTGACAGTAATATTAAATCCCTTTACTCTACAATCCCCCCACCGGCCCCCATGGGCACATGGCTCAAGCAGGAGCCCATGGATCCAGCCCAGAAGCAATAACACACTCAGGTGAGTTCTTTAAAAAAAAGAGTTTTATTGTTACAACTAAAATGAGAACTGAAAACTTGTATGGGAGATTGAAAAACTGTACAGTTGTACTCTAACCTGGGAGGCCCAGCAGCGGCTTACACAAAAGACAAGATACCTGAAACTGTATTATACCAAAACATTCAGCTTTTTTGTTGAGTTTTTACATTTTTTTATAAAAGTTTATTCTATGGCAATCTGTAAAAAAGAAAGACCTGATGAGTAAATATTTGCTTAAGGCAGATAGCAGAGCAGCTCACTAACTTTCTAACGAGTCTAACATGGATGTTTGTCCATTTCCAAGAACAGGTTACCCAACACCCCCCTGTGCTACGGTATATACACCCCCCAACTACCACAGACAGTACAGGACAGCAAACAAAATGGGCACAGCTCAGGATTCCCAGCCCTGCCCACACCTCCCTGGGCTCGGGGCACAGTCACTGTGTCCTGGCACAGGGTCAGAGCTGGGCCTGGAACACAGGAAAGAAACAGGCAGGAAGAGGATGCTTGAAGCTCTTCTGTCATCTGCAGGAACTTTGTCTGGGTAGAAGCTTTCACAATTGAATAACTCTGTATTCAAAGGAAGGATCTTTTGTTTTCCTGCCATACCTATGATTTAAAATATTCCCTCTTGGGAACGTGGCCAGAGGTGGGCTGGGTTTGTTTCTTTCCCAAGGTGTCCCAGTGCCAGGGGAGGTGTGGAAGGGCTGCCTGAACTCTCTGGAATGTCTGTACTACACTCACTCAGCTGAAAGGAACATGCTACCACCGGGCACACGGAGCACATGGGATCCCACGGGAAGTCATGCCAAGGATTAGGCGAGTACATGGGCTCTGATAAACACCAATCAGTGCTGAACAGAGAGACTCAGCAACACCCTCTGAACCACAGCCACTAAGGATCAGGTCATGCAAGTATCATTTGGGCACATCAGGAAGCAGGAATATAAGTTCTGTCACCTTTCAAGCACGTGGTGTTTCATCGGGACACCGCAGACTTCACATGCACTTTAATACAAAGGGGTACAAATGGTGCCTCAGGGCAGGGTCCTGCCCACGCTGCAGAGAACAGTGGGGACAAAGCAATCACAGAATGTATCTTAAATACACAGATGAGCCATTATATATTACCATTTTTCTATACTCATTTTTCCTGTTTCCAATAATATAACTAAATATTGACTGATTACAACATTCCTCCTTTCAAGTACTGGTCTGACCAACAGTCTCACAGGTAAAGGATTGATTCCCAGTACTACCTGAGGATTTATTATTGTACTCTTGAAAAGCCCTTGATGCAAGCTTAACAAAACACAAAACAGAAATAACTCCCACCCCCACCCACCCCTTCACCTACTCACCCACTGAAGGAAGAGCTACACCTACAGCCAGCTTGGCAAAAATAAATACGGAGCGGAGGGACTCCCCTGGGCTCCTCCACAACGAGGGCTGCACTGAGGGCTGGTTAAGTGCTATAAATCTAGAAAAACTTTAGAAATAAAAAAATCAGTAACACTGCTGCAGATCAGCTGTCATGGGGCAGTTCAGTCACTACAGCTACCAGGAGTGAGTTTGCTCCTGTCCTCTGCACCACGACACAAGCAAAGAAATCTTTGCTATTATTGTTTCAACTATTACTAATTTGGTACTGCCCAGAGGAACAGCATTGTTGCATGGTTGCCAGGTGCAATGCTGCCTTCCAGTCCCAGTCCTCCCCACGCACCCCAATCCTCCCTCACCAGCACTGCCCCCCTGGAGCCCTGGCTGCTGTGGGACCCCACGGGGCTGGGCCGTGTCTGCCCCCCAACCACAGCCAGGACTGCAATCTTTGCTTGGAGCAAAGCAGGACACACCAACGCTGGCATCATAAGCCAAGGATTTGTTCAGAGCCCAGCACGGCTCCTGCTGGGCTGTTCTGGCTCAGGGAAGCTGCCCCAGCAGGGATTGCTCTGGATTTCCCCAAGGCTGCCCTGCTCAGAGCCCCTCGCCGGGGCCAGGCTGGGCCTGAGGGAGCAGCTGCAGAGTGAATCTGCATTTTACATTCCAAATGCTGAGGTTTAAGGACTGGTCCTGCCACTGGCCATGGGCATGGCCCCACTGCTGGTGGACATGGTTTGGTTGAATTTCCCTTCCTATTTCTCTCCCTCCCCTCGACCTCTCCCAACCCAGAATATAAAAGTAAAAACAGCTTTAGAAAGGATGGTGCAATGTAAAGAGGCATATGTGCAAGTAGAGTGCAACAAAAGTCAATGAGGAGATACACTTAGTAAAGAAAAAAAAAATCAAAAAAAAAATCAAAGAGCTGGACATGTTGGGATACCCTGAGCAAATGCAGAAGCCTGGTTCTATCAACACAAGTAAAACAATCAGCTCTTTAAGAATAGTTATGCCAAGATTAAATATATCAATACCACAGGCACTGCCCACAACTCAGTCTTTAAAGATGAAGCAAGTTTAAAAAAAAACAACAAAAAACAAACCAAAAACCAACCACAAACACACCTCCCCTTCCAAAAATTTACATTCTTCAGGTATGTGGGTTTCTTTTTCTTTTTTTTGGGAACTTGTCAATGTAAGTCATGTATTTGGTTACAACACTTGGAGAGTACAAGCAAGTTTCACTTGTGCCTAGTTTTTCTGAAACAAAAGAAAATGAACTGGCTTTTTAAAAAAGGCTAAAAACAACAATGTGTTGTAATTCTATTATTTAGTTAAAAAAAAAAAAAAAAACCAAAAAAAAGAAAAAAGGAAAACAGTCTATTTGGCATTTTCTCTGCTTACTCCTGAATATTTCAAGGCCCTGAGATTACAATATTATGTTCTTGGGACCACAGGGCTGGATAAAACCCTAGTGCATCAATTCTCTCGTTAAGCCCTACCCAAAGTTCTGGCCTTTCCCCCTAAATCTACCTGCTCTGAGCCAAGGCTGCCCTGCCTCGAGTGGCTCCGAGGAGCTGAGCACAAGCTGGGAGCGGCTCCCGCGGCGGCTCCTGGGCACTGGTCAATGGAAACACACCCTGTAGCAGAGATAAGCTCCTGCCGTGAGGAAAGTGAACATGCAGATATTCACTAGGAAGGGCTTCCAAGTCGCCACCACGTTCTCATCCTCCTCCTCCGAGTTTTCCTTCACGGACTCCTCCTTGTGGGGCGAGAGCCACGGGTTCTCACCAACAGTTCTCCTCCGGGGTTCAGTGTCGTGACTAGTGCTGAGGACAGAGGAAGGGACACTCAGGGCTGCGTAGGAACAAACATTCCATGCTGGATTGGCCATGGAACAGAGAAGCCATGCAGGTGCTCCACAGGCAGGGAACACCACAGAGCTGGAAATCTCTTGGATCTGCAGCAGCCACCAAAGCACAGCCTGTCTACAGTTAGGACACATCTGGCCGTTCAACAGGGGTTTAGGAAGAGCTTGGGAGGATTCTGTGCCCTTTCAAGAATAAGCTTTAACCACCACCTGCTTTCATCGGTCATCACAAATCTGAACCAAAACAAACAACAAACAAACCCAACTCACACGTACATCTGGTCAGGGGAACACCAAGGCTCTAAACTCGAGCACCTGCCCAGAAAGCCAGAGAGGGATGGAATGTGGCTGCTCGTTCAGCCCTAACTCCCAAAGAGCATCTCACGGTGGAGCTGAGCACCTCCTCCCCTTCCCCACTCCCTGCCCGTGGCTGTGTCTGCAGGGCCCGGCTCTGGGGGCAGGAGTGCTTTACCTGTCTGTGCTCGGGGGCGCAGCTGATCGGGATCTGCCGTCCGGAGCTGCCTCCTCCACGCTGCTGACGGAGCCCCTGACCTCCTCCTCCACTGCCTGGGGCCTGGGGAAGAACTCGGGGTGCTCGTGCACCCTCCCGTTGTGCATCTCCGAGGTTCTCTTCGGGGGCCTGGGAGGTGGGGGCGTGTGCTCAGGGGGTGGCTCCAGGTCTTCATTGGAGAGCTCTTTCCACTGCTCCTTCAGGTAAGGACAAGCCCTGTTAAGCTTCTCTCTTATGTAAGCTGCTCTAACTTTAAACTTTACCATGGCAGAATCTTTATACTCTAAATTTTAATTAATTCTTAAAGTGGCTCTTCATTTGCATTGAAAAAAAGGCAAGAAAAACACAAGAACTCCAAGCCCAAGCTACATCCACTACACAAAACATATTGGCCATAAAAGCAAGAAATTCCAATCCGCTTCTAAAAACCTTCAGCACCACAAAATAAAATCTATTTTGCTGGAGTTCTGCTTACCATAAAAAATCCTGATGAATTTAATCACAACACTTAAACTTCAGGCATATTAGAAAACTTGTACTCTCTGAAATGCCAAGGGAGGCTGATACAGCAGCTCCACCGCAGCCACTGTGCTGGAAAGCACAGGAGGCACCTGCTACATCACAGGTACTTTTGGAAATAAATAAAATACAGCACTTTAGTTTGTGACAGATTGTAAAGCACTGTACCTAAAAGCCCCATAACATAAACATGTACTGAAGCTGGAGCAAGCACCAAATTTGAAGCTTCTTTCCATCCTGTTCCTCCCACCCACTTGCTGCAGTTCCCTGGGAACTGCCAGGAGCACTCACTTGCACTGAAGCATCTCCCATGATGAATTTTGCCCCTTCAATAACAGCTAAGTAGGAGAACCGGAGCTGGTCTGCAGTCTGGATGAGCCCCATCCTGTACTTCCTCATTTCCAGGAGAACCTGCTTAACGTCCACGGAAGAAGGATCTTTCCGTTTGTCCATCTGCAGATAAAAATGTGACACGTGTATTCTGCTCTGAGGAGGTTCACTACAATGACTCACTTTGTGGTAGGGCCTTCACACCACCCTCCACATAACAGAATGAATGAACCCACACACAACTGGTATTAGCAGCTCTTTACTGGGTTTCCAAGAACACACGGGAAAACACTGCGCCTCAAAAATGCTGCTTTCACTGAAGGCAAAATCTGTCTTTGTGAATCACTCTGAAAACTGGAGACTCCTCTTCCCCAGACTCCAAATGGCCACTTAGGAAGGAGACCTGCCTTGGAACACGCTCCCAAACCAGCGGAGCAAAACAATGGGAAATCACAGGGAACCCCTCCCAGCCCCTGCCCCAGCTCCTTTCAGGCTGCACCAAAGCTCCCCGAAGGTGCCTGTGCAGGAGAGCAGGGGGCCCTGCAGGGCCTTACCAGCAGCAGGCAGGTGTCCACCAGGCAGAAGGTGCCCGACCTCCCGATGCCGGCGCTGCAGTGCACCACGACCGGGCCGTGCCCGGGGCTCAGCGAGCCCGACTCCCGCACCTTGAACAGGAAATTCAGGAACGAGGCCGGCGACTCCGGCACCCCAAAGTCAGGCCAGGTGGTGTAGTGAAAGTGCAGAATCTCCCGAGTTTCCTGGGTCTGCAAAAACAGGGTTTGGGAACGCTTTCAGTTTGGATACACCAGTCAGAAGGACTGACTTGAATTCCAAGGACAAAGTTTCACCAGTCTGAAGGAGCTTTTGTAGCTGCACAGCCAAGAAACTAATTACAAGTAATTATCTCTTGTTGTGAAGGTCGCCGTTGGGAGCAAAGGGAATTGGGTAAGTAAATTTACTTGTTTACAGTTTAGTTATTTCAGTGCAGTTCAGAACCTTGTGTCACTCTGGGTATGGCTGAGACATGAAACTGCCTGGAGTGTCCCCAGGTACGTCTCATAATATCCAAGAGCTTCATTTCCACGATATCTCATGCAGAATCATCAAATCCAGAACAATTCATGACCACCAATTTCAAGCCCTTGTTGGTGAGGAGATGAATTTCACCCCAAGGAGAACAAGGACTGGGACTGGATGAGATCCTGTACTCACAGTCAGGTTTTCCAATTCCAGCTGTCGTACTGTGTAGTAGGATTTTATATCTTCAGATATCAATGTTAATTTCAAGTTTGTATCTTCAAAAAACATTTCTTTCTCCTCCTTCTGTGGCCAGTACTGTGCACACTTTATCTAAAACCAAGCAGGAGACACATAAATGTCATTACCTCCTTCTGACTGAATTGCCATTTTCTTATTAAGGTCTCCCAGAGAGATGAGTTCTGTAAAGACTGCTGCATGCCAGGACCTTAATGAGCCAACCAATCTGTGTACACTGAGAACAGCTCCAGACCCCCTGGTTAGCAGCAGAGACTTCCATTTGTGTGGAGTCATGTTGTGTTTCTGCCGTGTTTTAGCCAAATTCACAAAAAATTAGGACCCACAACTACAAACCAAGTGATTTTCTGCCTGCACTAAGATCAGTTCATCAGGTGTTCAATTCCAGGCATAATTTCTGAGACAAAACTACTTGCAGTCATCCCATCCCATTCTTTGGACTGGTTTTACTTGGGTTTTTTATTACAGAAAACCATAAATGTGATGAACACATAGCAAGAACTGGGTGAGTACTTACAGATCCCTTTTCCATCACTCTGTTCAACATGACAACACCACGGCTTTTCTGTTCCCAAACCATCTCCCAAAAGTGACCACAAGTATTTGGCAAAGGTCCCTGCAGAGACAGAATCCTCAGAAATAAGCATTATTTTTTGTAAATGTCAGTGCACTCTTCCCCAGTAACAGTCCCTGCACAAAGCAATAGATTTAAACAAGTAACAAGCAACTTCTCATTTAAAACTGTAAAAAAATGCAGTGAGGCAGCTTTTAGTTCCATGTTATGAATTTACCCATGAAAGCACAGTTAATCTTCTCCCCCCATATGTAAGAGGAAGAGAGACACAGTCTCATTTGTGAGAACAGAACTGGGAGTGGAAAATGCTGCATTTTCTTAGGAAAGGTATACAAAGGTCATGGGGAAATAAACCCCACTCAATAAAAGCAGAAATAACATCTATGTCAAACTACCCCGCAATACCTCATCCTTATTCATGATACTTGAAAATTACCTGACTAAATGATAAACATCCAGAAGACTGAAATGATGCCAGATCAGTAACAAATTATATGGTTTTCCAGAATCTACCAAGATGTGCTTTGAGACTGAATGAAATGGTAACTCCTTTTAAAGACTATCTATTCCCAAAGTACATTTCCTTATAACTTCCTATTTCTGCTATATTCCCCTGCTATTTTCTACTCTAAAGCTATTTCTCTGAAGTTTGGGGTTGCCATCCATCCACTCCTGTGCTCAAACAGAACAGCAGGTCCTCAGAAAGAATGACTGGATTTAATTAAAGCCATTCAAACCCATTAAATTCTGGCTCAGGACAGGTAACCAGTACCAGTCAGCTGCACATTTGACTATTCCACATACACCTCACCCCTGTGATCAACCCCCCTGCCCTGAGTAAGGGGAGTAAGAGCTGTGCTCAAAGGACCACTTTCACATTGCCCATTTCTTCCTGAGAAGATTTATCTTTATTATTTAGAAAAAGGAAGGAAGAGCTGTCACTTGAAAATATTAATCCCAGCCTACCTTTATCTAAAGTGTGGGAGGAAGGGGTAAAAAAAAGGCCAAGATTAGAGATCAGGACAGTCTCCAGGGAAGTGAACATTCAAGACAAACAAGAACCCTGGCACAGTTGCTGGCTCTCAGTAAGACAACAGGGTATTTGGGTATTTTTAAATTAGTTATACACATAGGTGTGGAATTGACAGATTCAGGGAAAAGCAGTGACTTTTATACACACACAGATGTTTATATGCACTTAAGTAGCTTTAGATTAAAGAAAATAAACAGAAAACCCATGAAAAACAACTCCAGCCACCATAAGATTTTTGTTATCCACTGCCAGCAATTACCTGGGTAAGGATGTAGCTCCTTTGGGCCTCTTCCATTTTTATCAAACTAGCATTGATATAGTCATTGTCACCTTGGTTTAGCTTAATTCGACTGTGATCAACTGCAGCATAATTAGAAAACACTGGTTAATGTATATGCAACACAGCACAATCCATGCACAACCTCATCAGACGAGAGGGTCAAGAAGCTGAGCTGTCCTGAGGAATGAGAGGAGCTCAATCCCAGACAGGGCAGGGCTCTCTGGGGCTGGGGGCTCTGGAATAAACACAAGCACTGCAAGAACAGCAGCACAGCAGAGCAGTGAGCACAGCTCACACTTCACCTGCCAAGAACACACTGCAAGAGTGAAGCATTTCCATCTGAAATAATCCCCACTGCAATTTGCAAACCAGATCACACTGACCTATTTATACAGTTATCAAGTTGCTGGTTTTAAATAAATCTAATTACACAATTGCTTATCTTTTGCAGCTTAAACATTCAAATACAGCTTGTTCAAGGTTGTTAAAGGTTTGTCTAAGCACATACTGGGCAAACATGACAGAGACCTTTTATTCTTATAGACATTTAGCTACTGTTCCCAACCCAACCACCCTTTAATGTACAGAAAAAATGATCAAAATTCAAGAGATACAGCAAATGTAAATTCTTTGCTCTTTTGTTAGTCACTTGCTTGACTTGGGACTAAAAAACCAAACCACCAACTAGAAAAACTCGATACACACAAGGGTTCCCACATTCTGCAAGAAAGCAAACAGACTGGAAGCAGGATTATCTAAAGGGAAGAAGGAATTTGTTGCTCACAATCTCAAATATTAGAACTGCTTAGTAAAGCAAACTGTGTGCAACATTACTGCTCTGCTCAACTGCCCCAAGGCTTCAGGAACTTTAAAGCATCAAGCCAGAAGTTCTCTGCCACAGAGCAGCACTCATCTGGCCTGGGACAGCAGCTGGACATCTGCCCTGGGACAGGGCCTGCTGAGCAGGGGACAGGGACAGGGCCTGCTGAGCACAGGGAGTGCTGCACCCTGAGGGGACACGTGGCCCAGGGCTGGCACTGTCCTGTGCAGAGAAGGCTGCTCAGAGACCCCGGGGAGCTCCCTGCAGTGCCAGACACGTTAAATATGATTTCTGACCAGATGCACTGAGCATCGTTTCTGAGCGTGTGGCTGCAGCCCTAGAACACCTGCGCTCTGCTGTGGCCCAAAGCCCCGGCTGCCAGCGTGGGCAGTGGCTGTCCCTGTCCCTGGGCTCACGGGGGGAGAGCCAGGCTGCAGCTGCAGAGTGAGCTGTGCCTGTGCAGGACCCCTGCTCAGAGATGCATTTCCCCAGCACACGGGGCACAGCATTTCAAATCCCAGCTCTGGCCTCGGAGCATCATCTTTGCTCTTCCTCTGCTCCAGAAGCTGATGAGCTCAGCTTTATCTCTGGCAGCCAGAGTTCTGTGCCAGACTGCTCCCAGCTCCCAGCAGGGGCACTGCTGCCACCTGTGCTGCCTGGCAGGATGCTCTGCTAGGTGAGAACACTGCACAGGAACCACCCCTGCAGTTTCAGAAATGCTACTTCAAACACCATTTGCCTCTAGCAGAAGAACTCAAAGTAAGTTTCTTTCTTCAGATTTCTGCCCACAAATACAGACTCTACTGTATGCTGCTCTAGTATAATCCTATAGATAAAAAAGCATCTTGTGACATCAATCTCACAAATAATTAAATATATTAACAAAGAGAATTGTCTTGGATGCTTATCCACCTAACAGAATCTTTTCTTTACAAAGAACACTTAGCTGTTAGAAGTCATTAGAGGTCAACAGTCTTACAAACAATGGAAAAGAAAGTGTACTTACAGGGGCTGACATCTCTGTACCTATTTCTATTTTTGTTTCTGGGATGTTTGGCCACTTTACACGGAAAATCACTGGCTTCATGCCTGATGTCCTGAAATGAAAAAAAAAAAAGAACAACTTGTTAGGTATGAATCCATCTAATTTCACACCATTAGCTATTTTAAGACAAATACCCATTTGACTTCACATCTTCATGTGAGGGAATTCTGGAGAGAAAACACTTTGAGCCTCAAATTAGGAATTGAGTTTAAATTTATCAGAATACAACACTAATATTATTTATTAAAATACCATTAGTTTGCACAATAAAGTAGCAGAACATTCACCAGACATTATGCCTTCCAGCTCCTGAAGGAGCAGGGTCTCTGCTCCAAAGCACTTCCATATTAACTGCTTTAAGCCCTTGTTTGCAGCATCAGTGAAAATATCAACCCTGCTTCTGACTCAGCAGCAGTGAAAACGTTCATTGTGATAGAAAAAAACTTGTCTACCCCGCCTGGCATCACACACACACAGAGGTGATTTGTCTAAGATCACTTTCATCATTATCTTGAGTTATCAGGAAGGTGTCACAAAGCTGCACTGGTACAAGCCAGTTGTACCCAATTCACATGCTCAGCTCACACATATGCAGCATCTCAAACTTATCACCAGGGTTCTCTCAGTTGGGCTTTTTTCAGATGCATATAACAGCTCAGCTATCTGAGACAATTTCAGAAGTTAAAATAAAAAGAATCCTGCTGTCCTTGGACATTAGCCTCCATTTGTTGAAACAGAATTTCACATTGTAAATAAGTACTGTGTAAGCACAGTTCTGCATATAAAGAATCATGTACAGTGCTCAAGATTTTTTCAAGTGGGCCATCTACTGCAGCACATTACCTGTTTATCTCTTCTGCTGCATTATTCAGGTATGTACCAATTTCCACTGAATGCTACATGTCAGGAGAAGAGTTCTGATTTACATAAACCTGCCCAAAATTAGCACAGTATTCCGAACCGGCTCCTCACTGAAATAAGGCCTGACATCAGCTGCCAGCTTTTTATAACTGAACACATGGCTGCCAGTATTTCTGCTTATGAAGAATGCAGTCTGGAGAATATGATCTGGACTGCCACAGTCTAATATCTCAAACATGAGGCAGCTAAAAATGGGTGTTTTCAGAAATTTGTCTCTGACACTAGGTTGGTGACTTTGTACTTTACAGGGATTTATTCTTCTGTACTGACTGTACAGCATTAACAAGAGAAAAAAAACCAGGGCACTAGGAAAAATGGTTTTCTAGATCACTAACCACATTTCCCAAATGTGTGCTAAAGTCCCTAACACCCAAAACCAACTCCCCCCCACTTAGGATTCATATTATAAAAGCATCAAAATGCAAACCAAACCAAGACCCCCAAGGAATTTTTCTGTAAATACTAGGCTAACTTAGCAGCAGCACTAATACATAGTTTCATTTCACAGCACTAACAAATTTGAAAAAAGCTGTCCCCTCTTTTAAAAAGAAATTGATCAAGTGCTTCTTTACAGAAATGGAATGATACAAAGGCATTCTAACACAAAAATATTACACTTAAGCATCCACATGTATGTGCACACACAAACTACTGCCAGTCTCCAGGAGTTCCACAGATTCAAATACCAACATCAAGTACTTCAGGAACTGAAAGTAACAATTTATTGTGCAGGGAATACAGAGCTGGCTATTACCTCACCAACAAATATCAGATCTTTTTCAAGATGCCATGGAGCCTAAATGTACCTGGAGAATAATGGAGTTCTAGGAGATGCTGAACTCCCACAGGCACAGAGAAAATGGAGAGAAAGAAGTCACTCATGTGCCTTCAGCAGACTATTTAAGAACAGCAATGTATTTCTGGAGCATGTTTCAACAAACAGGAAAAACCCGGGGTGGGGGTGGGATGGTAACAAAAGAAGGATCGAGATATGGCAACAGGCAAGCTGCTGCCTCGTATGAAAACCCAGCCAGCACCTAGCACTTCACTGGGTGTGATGCACATGGTGAAACAGAAAATCCCGGAGAGCAGGCATGCCTAGACATCAGATGGGGCATACTGTCCTCAGCAACGTGGGAGAAAAGTGGTTTGGAGTTTTGGTTGTTTTTTTTTTTTTTTTTTTTTTTTTTTTTGGATACAGAAGTTGCTAGAACATCTAAAGTGACCGAAGAAAATTTATCCTCCAAAGTCAATTCCAGGATATGAAGTTGACTTTAGTGGAAATGCAATTGCCTTCAACAGAGAAAAGGATTGGAGAGAAACAACCCAGTGCCAAGTTACCCACAGCAGCTGTGTGGCCATGTCATGGGCCTGGTCAAACACTTCTGGTCCTGGGTACTGCTGGAGTCACATAATTATTGACTCCAATTAACTGCTGTTAGGGTAGGTTCAGAACGTCTTCATAACAGTACCTCAAGGTCTCCATGCTGGAGAAACGAGACTCATTCACAGCATGGAATTATTGTGTTCTGAGGCACTTGAAGCCAGTGATGCCACGAGAACTGACAGCAGTGGATGAAGGCAGGGATTTATGAAGTTACAAAACCCCTTCTTGAATCACACTCAGTGACACTGCAGAGATCCTGCCTGTTAAAAAGGAAGCTCAACATCTCATTTAAAAGGTCGTGCAATATAAAACTTTAAAGAGGAAGGGCCAGAACTGAAGTCAGTTTTCCAAAGGCAAATGCTTTGGGTTTGGAGCATGAGTCACTTCATGCCACTCATCTCCTGGTTTTAAGCCCTGATACTTCAGATATCCCAGGTACTTCAGGGGTGAAACAGGAAGTCTGCTGAAGCCCTGTTCTCCAATTGGGAAGTTCCTGTAGCTCTGGGCACAACAGCACATTGGGCTACACTTTCCCCATCTTGTTCAGACACCAGCAGGAGATTCAGAAAGAGAAGATGCACCCCAAAATCTTCAAGTAATTACCAGGTAAGACCACAGGAAGAGGTGGCCATGCCATCAGCCATTCAAGCACACTGTGTAGATTTGGGTATCAGTATTTAGAACAGAGACTAAACTAAAGGTGCAGTCTCAGTGTCTTCAGCTTCACCAGACAGACTCCCGGGAAGCCTTGCAGCAGGGCTCAATTTGATCACAGTGTTTAATTGCACCATAAACTGGAGCAGCTCAGACTCAGAGATAACGATTTACTGTCATTTCAACAGTTCTCCTCCTACGGGAAGCAGCAAATGCCAAGATCTTATCAGGGGCTACAGAACTGCTCCTAATCCATCTACTGAGGCACTCACACTAAGGAGAGCAATTCACAAAAATTATATAAAGACTTACATAAAAAAGCATCTTAGCTTAAAAAACAGGTCTCCTCTTAAAGCTGGCACTGAAAAAAAATGATGACAAATGACACTGCTGGAAAAGGTGGAAGAGTAAAAAAGTTACAATACAGTCAAGTGGAAGGTGCTCTTTCCCCAAAATGTCACTACGGCCTGATTTCAGAATGGAAATACCCCTACGATTCAATGAGGCTGCAAAGACCTGTAGAGAAGAGCACAAGAAAACCAGCAAGTACCAAGGGATCCACAATAAACAGCTACTTTACACAAATGGGAAAAGGTCTTCGGATTCAGTACGGGAGGGAGCAAACTGAGGCCCTGAGCTCCCCAACAAAAGAACCTCATGAAGATATAAAGCACACAACTGCTCATGTAACCCACTTTGACAAGGAAGATTTTACTTCTTATCCTACATTAAGCTTTACATCAGGATATTTGAGCAAGAACAAGAAATGAAGATGTAATTTGTAGGTAAGAGGAAGGTCATTAAAAATCAGATAAATGAACAGTTGCATCACATAACATAAATCTTAACAAGCAGCTGCAGAATTTTAGCCAGCTAAGTGAAATGAATGTGAATTTTAATACCCTTTAAAAACATTTTATCTAGTGGCCTAGTTTTGCTTTCAAATAAGATATGGTAGTACTGATTTGCTTATTAATCTCACTCAAAAAAAAGAAACCAGTTGCCTGCTATGTCAAGCTTCTTCCTGAGGTCAAGCAGCACAGAGAGGAAAGGACAGGCTTGTTTAAAGTTCAACACCACTATTACATTAGGTTAAAATAAATAAATAAATAAGAAATCACGTACTTGCAACATGGTTTTCCTAGAAAGCCCCCTGCTAATTCAGCACTCTGAACAGGCTGTGGCCCAGCAGCGTAACAGGGTTTGTGACACCAGTCAGCTGCTGGGAGCACGGAAATAACCCCCCAGGAGAATGTAAACTGGGCATGATTGCCATATTAAATCATATCAACACGTGGCAAAGTGGGCTCATTTTTCCCAGACCCATGTTTATCACAGCTAGCAGGTATTACAGATTGTCTCTCACCACTGACTCGTTCCAACATGCCTCACTGCAGACCTCTGAAAGCAAATCCCGCAGTCCTTTATTGCACCTGCTTTATGGGGCAGATAACTGAACACTGTAAATGCTCAGTTAACACCTGCACCTCAATGGCTGTCAGGGCTTGGCTGTGTACTTCCACAAGGGAGAAAGTCACAGACTTGTGTCACTCCCAAACTCTACCAGTGTATTTATTTTGCATCTTTCCAGGAGGAGGGCACTGCTGTCACTAAACCACAGCACTACCGCACAGTTCAGCTGCTCAGATTACCGTTTTGCTTCAGTGTCATCTGCAATGGGTAAAAACTGATTTTTCAGTTCTGGTTCTTTTGAATGTTGCAACAGAGCCAGGGAAATCAAAGAACTAAACTTTAGTATCAGGTTAAAGAATTACATGAGACTTCTCAAATTTCAGTAAGTTCAAAATATAGTCTGTCCTTGAAATTTATGACCCATAACAGAAGAAGTTCAGAGCTGCTGGCAGAAGCACTCGACTTCTGCTGTTTCATAGCCATGTACTCACTGCCAAAACAGGAAACAACTGAATGGAGTGTCAGCGTAAGAAAACAACTCAAGTTCCCTTCTTCTTCACATCCATCTCTATTTTTCCTCCCAGATACTCAATCTGCTCCAGAAGTGCATCTTGGACATTATTGGAAGGATACAGACGTTTGAGAATACGAAATGGCTTTTTCTTGACAGCTGTTGTGCAAAAGCAAAGCTTTGCTATCTGTATCATCAAACAAAGTCAGTGCCAGGAAATAAACCACACTCTCATTAAAGTGTCAAGAGGTTCTAACTCAGTTGCTCTTCTTCTCTAAGAAAAATAACCACCAAGATGAGATCCAGATCTTGATCTGCCCAAACATTAGGGGTCTCTACATAAAGAGTTTTGGTTAACCTCATCTCAAGTAGACTGGTGCATCTCACAGACCAGATATCCACATAACTCCTGAAGGAACTTAGTCTGCATAGCAAATCCAGACCTTAATTTGTTTGCAGTATGGGTTTTGTGTGAGTTTAAAAATGTATCATTGCTGGCCTGTAGGGTATTCCAGACTTCACAGACTGACAACTGTGGTTATAAACAGTCCTGCTTTCCTAGTTACCTAATATTTTCATTCTGACATCTCACAAGCCATCTCAGAGCATTAAAGCTTTTACAGAGCTACCACACCAAAAAAACATGAACGAAATCCAAGGCCTTGCAGGCTTCAGAGAGGAAAAAAAGACGTGAACCCTGCAAATGCTGGAACGTAAGGGAGGGATGAGAAGCACTTCTCACACCTTTCCATGTGCTGCATAACCGAGGTACTTTCTAGAATTTAGACAAGCTGCAAATGGTATGTCTCAAATTGGAAACAAAAGGGCAAGAGATGCCCCCCACTGCAGATAGTTTACAGTTTCTCAAGGGGATCTCTGGCTTTGTGAAATCAGAACCACGGAATAACTTACCATGGAATTTTTACCTATACTCACTCAGATTGCTCTACTCTCTTTCAGAGATACTGTGCTGATAACCTAAGTAAATGTTAAGAAAGCAAGACCGAACCATCTCCCCCAAATCTTGCATAATCCAGTACCACCATTTAATCTTAAAATAAATGAATTAACTTGATTAATAAGTAAATAAGATAATGCAATGCAAATCTTGCTTCCTCACCAGACAACACATTCAAAGTTTTGCCAATTAAAAGCTGAACAGATCTTTACAGATTCTTTTTCCTTTTCTGCCATTTTTGATCTCAGTGTATGCATCTGCTCCAAGACTCTTGGCTCTGAACACATCCTGCTCTTGTATTCACTTGGGCATGCTGGCACACTGCCCACTGAAAACACAAATTTGCAGAGTATCTGGCGTTACCTACAGCTAAGGAGGAATCTGAAAGGCCACTGCAGAACTAGGGATTGTACCAGCAGAGAAGGACATTATCACCTTCTGCCTGAAGAGATTCCAGGCAGTTGTTTAGTGCTGGATCTATTGCCACAGTTTAAGGCCCCCTAAATCAGTTGGGAAGACTATTAACACACTCATCTAATGAACTGTGCCAGCACCACTGCAATGAGCAGGACCACACAAACACAGAACAAGCTCTGTGGGCTCCACGAGTAACATCACAAGTGAGTTTGAAAGCAACCAGCCCTCAGTATTTGAGTTTTACTCTTCCTACTAAGCCTCGATCAAATTTTTTTTAAAAAGAGCCTTCACTTTAGATTGAGACGTGCACTTCATATGCACTGAGCTACAACCGAAACCTGTTTGTGGTGTTTGTGTCCTTTCACCTTTTCCTGGAAAGTGTATTGACTAAAAGCCAAACAAACAGCACAGCACTTTAGCTGCTTAACAGACAAACACCACCGTCATTTCACTCAGGACAAATATTTTAAAGAAACAAAACAAGATTGCAAATGTTCGATTCATTTTTCACAAAAGAAATGCCAACATTCATGTCGTTGTCTCATCAGCAGTTTAAACTCGCACAGTTGCAGAACTACCACAGCATTATTTTTAGTCCTTTTGGAGATTACATGAGTTAAACACATCAGGGTTACTAATTGGAATCTTAAAAATACTGGTCACCATAACAGACAACTAGACAAGGCCAGTATTCCCCATCTCCAGTGACATGTGCTCATTTGTGACATGCAGAATTTGCTAAAATACCAGAAATGTCAAAGAAAAAAGGGCAGTTTGCAATTCCCAAGTGATCCTAATTTTGTCAAGATCATTTTCAACATAAGGTACCATATGTGAGAGAGCTAACTGCCTAGCACACACCATGACTAGAGGGTACAGAGAAAACGGAATTGAGCCTGAGAACAGCATTCCAGTGAGGCCCTGCTGCAGGGCGGCCAGAGGCAGCTCCACCGCGAGGTGCATCCCCACAACACGGCCCGTTCGAGCTCCAGCCACGTTCCCGTTGTGTTATGAAATTATCCATGAAAGCGTAACACGAGCCAGAGCTCCCAAGCAAAGGGTGATTCCCCAGACATTCCAGCGGGTATGATACACTATCATGTTCTCTCCCCAGGGACAGCCGGAGGGCAGGGGCTGCCAGCAGAGTCCGGGCCCACTGCTGAACCGGAGGCCTCTGCTGGGAAAGGAGCTGAAGGAAAATGACAAATGTTTCTAAAGCACTCCCAAAACACCAACCACACATACCTGGAAACACCACCTCAACACTCATTAGCTTTCCCTTTCGTCCCTAATTGAAACTAATTAGGGAGCAGCCATGAAGCACAAGGGAGTTTAGTCAGCAGTAAGGCCGCAACTCCCTCAGGGACAGCTACAGGACCTACAAAATACACGAGACCTGAGCAGCACCTGTAGTGTGGCTAAAACTTCCAGCTACTACAAAGTCATCATCTCTCCTAAATCCATCATCTTGCTTATCCAGTAGAGATAAACTATTAGTCAAGCTCTGGGACATTTTATAGTTCTAATCCTCAATGCAATCCTAACAAGTCAGAGAAGGAAAAGGTTTTTTAAATGGTCTCCTTGTGGTGAGGTCAGGTTTTTTTTCAGTTTGGTTTTATACCCATACATTTAGCACCAGGACAATTCCCTAGAAGGCATGTGATTCCCTGAGTAATACCACAAGGATTTTTAACCCTGGATTTAGCAAACACGACAATGCTTCTCACACTTCTCAGCCCGTTCTGCAGCACTGCTTCTGTCACAGAGATGAGGAGGTTCCACCAGAAGAAAACAGACACCTCTCCTGAAGGTGCCATTGACTACATTAAAGGGGCTACCGGTAATGAAGACCAAAGAAGTTTAAATTATTACTTGAAAACAGGAAATAATCTGACCTCAGAAATTCTGGTGGGTGCTCAAAACAAAATTACAAACTAGGTGGAATGAGAGACATCTACACAGAGACAGTGTGAGAGCAAAAAACTTCCCCAATGTCAGAGAGGCCTTACAGAACCACGTGTGCCTGAAAACAGAAAATCTGAGTTGTCAAAGAGCTCCAGACTTCCCATATTTACTTATCAAGCTCCTTACAAATTCAACAACTTGGCTTGGCACCTCACAACACCTCCCAAAACCACAGGCAATGTAGTGAGTAATAGGGGAAGCAGGAGACTTTGTACACTTCAAGACTTATCATCAATTCCTTTTTGTTATGCTGTTAACACAACACCAGCATTTGCTGCAAAGGGAAAAGATGGGCTGTTTGTGAGAATGTGCACACACAGAATCCTTTGCTCATCAGAGACTCAGAGCTACAAAAATATACTTCTAGGGTTTACAAAGCAAAATACCATACATTTCTTCACATCACTGCTATTGTCCTTTGAATACCCTCATGTCAAGTTTGTTGTTGTCAATGCATTCCAAAATAAACATCTCTGTCTTCTTGGACTGCTAAAACATTAAAGGGTTTCAATGAGAACGAGACCTTATTCTAGAGCAGGGATTTTGATCTACTCTCTCTCTTCCAAACAGCCACTTGTGTCCTCCCTGAGGAGTGCTGCCAACGCCCCAAGAAGTCCCCAGTAAGGACAGCCAGAAGACACCTCTTGGTTTCTCTAAGGGATGCTACTTTTGGTCTCCAAGAGGATTAGTTCCCAGCTGGGATGCTCCAACGCCTTCGTTTCTAGCTTAGGAGTCAATGTTTCTCACTGCCACTTCAGGAATCCAGCCCTTCGCTGTAACCAGCAGCTGTGTTGGGACAGCTCTGGAGTTCTCCTTTCAGAAGGGAGGCCATTTCTCTAGGCAATTTTTTACGCTCTTTTAGGAATACTTTTGTCTTCCCTGGTTCCTGGAGGCAAGGGAAGAAAGCTTTAGACAAGCTCCTCTACCCCATCATGAGCACCATGGAAAAAAGAACTGGCCCTGGAAGGGAGACTGTTCAGAGTCATGGGAGCCAGGCCTGGGAATCCTGCATTCCTCTTGCACTTCTGGTGAGAAACTCCTGAATACAAAAGCACTTCTAGATTAATTCTCAATGTCGTATTTTCCATGATGACACAAAGCCAGAAACAAAAGGATTCTTACCTAGGAATCAGAATTTCTGGAGTTTGTCTCATTTTTATTTTCTTGATTTGAGTTGGTTTCAAAGTCTCTTACCATCATGAAAACAGGATTTTGTGAAAACAGAATAAAGTTGCAAGCCTCATTTTCTACCCCCAACACTGACTAAAACTAAACTCAGATCTCATCTAATATAATTTATAGGATAGAGTAAGCAAGCTATTGGTGTTCACAGAAGCAAATACGAATTACAATGTTTTTTCTTTAATACTTATCTGGAGTTAAACGAGTTATATATGCATTTAGAAAGTACAGCCAGTTAAAGCAGTTTTAGACACCAGCTTGCCATATGCTATGTTAAAATTAGACTGATTTTTTTTTAAAAAAGCAACAAATTTATGCATGAAGTAGGTCTATTCAGTACACACAGATTTTGAGGAATGCTTTTTCTCATCCAGTAATCTTTGCAGAAAGTTCCAAACAAAGATTAGTAGAAAAAAGAAACTAGTTCAGAATGTGATTTTGAAGCTATCTTCACAATATCTCACAGAACTGCAAACACTTTGTTTGATTTAAAAAGTAATGGACTGGTTGCACTAAAAATGCTTATTTTCAGGGTGATAAATACACAACAATGTAATTTTTGGAAGTAATAACACGGGTACCATTGAAAACTAGAGACCTTGTAAGCTGACTAAAAATAGTAATTTGAATTCCTAGCTTAGTCATCTTGGCCAGAAACAGCTGTGTTCACTGTAACCTCTAATTAGTTTGCATATTATAAGAGCCCCAAAGATTTTTTCCCTCTCCAAAACCTACTAAATTAGCCTTCACAGCACAATGCTGTTACCACACCAAATGCAACAGAATATTCAGACTTTAGAGACTTCCTACTATTCTTTCTGAAATGTTTCATTTATAAAGGCAAATATTCTCATTTGATAAGGTAAAGGCCATCTCCCCTCTGTCTGGAGCATTCAGAAGAGCCTGCCTTGAAAGGTAAAGACAAGGTCCAGTTCCCAGCTGCTTCAGATGAGAAAGAAAGGTCTCGGTTCTAACACAAGGAAACTGTTCATTGCTTTGAAACACTGAGCAACCACAGTCAGAATTTAAAGCAAATTTCTCTTCCCTCATGGTTAAGAGATGTCCTGCTGCGCAGATTATTTCATTCACGCTGGGTACTCCAATGTATATGTACATGTTATTGAAATAGTCACACCAGACTCCAAAGAGGCACGTTTGAGACCATGCTAGTGTTACTTTTCTATCTGGTACACTATAGGACAAGCAACAACCATACTTCCAACTTTCTACTGATTCCATCAAAATTCTCCAAGCTATGAGGTTGTATGTAGAGGAAGTACTAAAACACACGAGAAAGGAAGTGGAGGAATTGTTATATAGGAAATTGTGAACTCTGCTTTACCGATTAAAAAAACGTCATCATCACCTACATCTTATTTAGTGGCAAACTTTATTTCCTTGAAGATGTTTGTACCATGTATTGCTTTACTGGCTTTCTTGAGATGCAGTTTTTCAGTCAGATGTATGAGGGGGAAAACTTAATTTATTTAGCATCAAGTAACCCCACACATTCAAAATGATGAACCGTATTTTACATAGGTACCAGCTCCATAATGTAAGTGGGTCTCCCTCCTCATTGTTTGTTCCCTACAATTAAGGGTTTAAGACCAGATTCCAGCAAGTTCTAATCTATGGCAAAAGAATGTTTCACCATGTTGGCCATTAGTAAGTAGACAGGCAATGGAACTACAGATTCATTCTGCCAAAGCATGCTCATTACACTATTACTAAAAGCTTTTTATCATTTCTAACCTAACGAGATTCCAAGAGTTTAAAGAGAATGTACAGTTAACAGGATTGCACAATGCAGGTTCATGCCTCTGCATGCAGGGAAAGGTCAAACTCGGGCTTTGCTCCTACAGCAGAACCAGCAACCAGTCCTGCTTTCAGTTGCTTTGTTTCTCAGCATACTGCCCAAATCCCTCTTTGGGAACTGGAAGTAGCTGTAACTGCTTAACTACCATTCCCAGAAAGAAGCTTTAAGTATCTTTTCTTAAGAAAGACTTTTGGACTGAAATTGAAGAAACTTGCTGGATTACAAATTTGCATGAACAGCTTGTTTCAGTTGGGATCTGTTTAATGTGGTGGTTGCTGTTATAATCACAGATGCCCACTTCACTGTACTTAGAATATTCAAATTTGGAAAGGAAAATTGTAGTGATGATTAAAAGCATACTGAATTCACTGAATGGTGCAACCTACAGGTTGCCAAGCTACTGCAATGCACACAAAAACCTGCTGAGAACAAACAGTACTGCTGAAAACAGATGTTAGATAAAGCAGAATTAGGATACTCCTGGTTTTTCACATGACTGTCTAATTTGTGTTTAGGAAAGCAATCTAAGTAAGCTAGGTTAATATTAAACCTCACAGCATTCTGAAGCTGAGCTGCTCAGCTCCCAGTTCACAGCCCAAACACAGTTTTGGGGCAAGGCAAACACTGCTGCCGTTTCCCCAGCCCACACGTGTGCCCCGCCCGTGTGGCTGGCGTGTCCCGCAAGGGCCGCACGGGCACCTCGGCACCGACGGGGACAGGACAGACTGTCCAGCCTCCACAAGGCTCTGGGGCAGGATGCCTGCACACCTCTGCTCTGCACCAAAGTTTAACAGAAGAAGTTGCACATAAAAGCACAATGTTTATGCAACTACTTCCAGAGTAGTAAACTGCTCTAAGGGTAAGAGAAAAAGCCAGTATGTTTTTTGGAAAGAGAAACTTAACCCTTAAACACTTAGAGCAGAGCTGTAGATGTGTAAGAAAATCTACCTATGGCCAACAAGCCTGGGAACTGGTGTAAAGACAGCCCCTCCCTTAACCCCAAACCAGCCAGATCTTACATGCTAAAACGTATTCAGTATTTTTAGTTCTCCAAGTTGAAAAGCAATGCTTCAAGACACTGACAGAACCAATCCTGTCTTATTAGAGGACGTTTTAACTGTCACTACAAGGACAGAGAGTTTTTCACGTCCAGCTGTACAGGACATCTTCTCATCTGAAAGCAACTGAGAGTTTATAAAAACAAATGTCAGTGTTAAACAGGGACATCACATAATCAAGGGAAGTGCTCACAGACATCCTAATGCAGGACAGATTAGCACTCTGCACTCCAGCACATGAAAAAGACTGCAAAACTTGACAAGCCAGGCCTTCAAAGGACTGGCGAATGCTCTCCATGCTAATGAAACAGACTGCAGAGTGAGAGGCAGTTGCGTGGATCAGATGAGATAAACAGTATTGCCACTTCAAAAATCTACTCATCCTGCTAGCTTAAAATAATTAATTCTGAGAACTAAACCAACTGATTTAGCAAAGCCAAGCAACCCTAACAACTTCTACCTCTTGTAGTGGCAGTATCCTCTCTGGAAACACATGACTCTATTACTTCCAGCACTCCTTGCCAGCCCAGACAGTGCTGCACTGAACCCACCACACCCCAGGCTCCACCAGACTCTTGCTCATCATGTTCCACTTCCTGCCAGCCGAAGCTAGTTATCAGTTGTGACTAAACGTGCTTTATCTCTTGATGTCTACCTCAAATCCTCATTTGCAGCTGTAGAACAGATCTGGAACACTTACAGAATAAAGAATACTAAAAAATGCAGTAAATATCTTTAAATAAACGCTTCACACCTATCACATCCCTTTCCATTCCCCACCCCCCAAAAGACAGCTACACCAAAGGCTTCTGAGCACTGATCCACAAATAAGGGTTATCAACTATCAGAATCACAGACAAGTACCTCCTCTAACATCAATACTGCTGAGGGCAAAGCATTTTTAGATTATTCTTCTTCAAGTATTTCAAGACACAATTTTGCCTGTAGAGAGAGAGTTTTATATGCAGAACACATTGTTAGCAAAGACTTTGGTACAAGAAAACCCAAAAGATGCAGATGTTATTACAAGAAAGCAATAAACGTTTGAGTGCCTGCTCCTAACTGGGTAGCAATATTAACTTATTTCGCTACTCTTAAAAGACAGTAAGCATGTAACAGTTTTACCACCCCAAATTTCATGTGGTAGAGAACTCAGCAGGCAGAGTAGCACACAAGGAATTTCCTGCTGTCAGCCAGTCAGTCACAGAGGAGTATCCTGTACACTGGATTGTGTGGGCAACCAAGCAAAGCCTCGTCTGACAGGCTTGGCTCCCAGTGGAGGCTCCTGATGGTCAGCTTTACACAAATTATAAACATGAAATCAATGACAAATAAGATGTAAGTCAGTAGTTTCCATGAAACCTTTCTGCTCCGTCTGCTTCCTGACAGGCTCTAAAAAGACTGGTAAGATTAGACCTCTCCACTAATGCTCTCATGTGGGCTAATAAATCCGGGAACATAGCAGCTGTAAAGATTTCAAGTATTTTCAACCTCCCGTTCCAATATTTTGCCTCTACTGAACACCAGATAAGTCTGATGGACACAGGACAAAGAAGCTCCAGAAGTGGGGACCCCTTGAAAACAGCCCCGTTCCTGAGCCCTTCTCCAGGGAAGGGCTGGGCACCGTGGGCTTTGTACCTCCAGCTGACCAGACCTTCCCTCTTCCCAGGCCAACCCTGCCCAAAGACACCACCTGCTCTGCCCTGCTGCTCCCAACAGAGCCGGGCTGCCACACGCTCTCCTGGTTTATCTCTCAGGAGGTGTGTCAGTTATCAGGGATTGCTGGAGAACAGAAGGCAACTGCTATCCAAGGGGAAATCATTAATGAGCCAGCAGGTCATGCTGCTCGTGGCAAACACCACCGTCCCAGTGCTACACCACCCCCCAACCCTGTGTCTTTAGTGCTCTACCAATTCCACCCCAGATCACGGGGGAATGTGCAGGGATCAAAGGAAGGGCTCTGCTGGTGCCCAACACACACTACACTGTCTTTCACACATGTACCACAGGAGCTTTGAAACAGCACCAGGGCAGATCTGCTCTGCTCATGAAACACTTGAGGCCAATTCTGAGAAGGTTTCAATACTGAGAATGAAAACAAAGTACAAGCTGAAACACGGTCCTTGCTCATGACATCCCACAGACACCGCGACGTTCTAGGTAGCAACTGTGATTTACTGTGAAAATTCTCCGTTGGCAGAAGTTTAAGCAAGAAGTGACAATGTTGATTTTCAATTTAATTAAACACTTAAGGAAGAAAACAAAAACATTTTCCAGAGTTGGGTAGCTGTCCATCCCCCCTCCTTTACTGGGTAAAATTCCCCATCTCTTCCACTTCTAGAAATACTCAGAAATTTCGTCAAATGTGTCAATAGGTATTTTAGCTGTTTAATAAGCTGTGTAGTACTTTTCCAGTTCTTGCTCCAGTGACCCACCCTTTCCTTATTTCCAAAAGAAGTTCCTCTTACTAAAACCCTCTTGCTCGTGTCAGAGCTGTTTTTCCTGTAGCCCCCATCTTTAGTCACCGATGGCTGTGCAAATGTTAAGAAAGGAGATACAATTCCACACAAGGATGGTAGAGGTTTAGTCCTACTTCAAGCAGCTGCAATGACTGTACAGAATACCATGGAAAAAACAGGCCCCACACAGTAAAATGGATTGAGATCTTCTGAACTAGCATGGGTTATTTTTCCTGTCAGAAAAAGGAAGTATACTCTTCCTTAGTCAAAGATGCGTTTTTAAAATAGATTTCACATTTTACTTCCTGCCATCACATTAAAAGGTCACGCTGTTTATGTTACTGTAACCTGTTACTGTGGGATCAGGGATGGTATAAACAAGCAATTCTCATTGAACTGTGCACAAGGGAAGAAGGTTATGAGAACGTTCCTCTTTATGTGCAGAACTTTTGTTCCATATAAATATAAAGAATCTGAGAAACAGTCTTTTGTAGGATGGCTCTCCGCATCAAGTACTTGATGAATCAAGTACTTGACAGAAGCAGCATAAAATTCTGAGAACTTCAGATACAAGAAAAAGCACCTGACAGATCACAGATATAATACTTTATATAATAATATAATACTACTTTAAGTTCAGAATAGTACTAGGTAGTAGCATTTTGAACTAGCAATGATTTTAGCACATAAAGGACAGAGAGCTTTCAGCCCAGAGGGGAGGGTTTCCTCTGCCTGCAGCGAGTTCTGCCCAGCTCCACACTCATGCCTGTACTCCACAGAGCTCGTTCTGTAATTGCATAGACTGGCAGAATGCAAAACCTGCTGTATTGGTGCTTTATTTTCTATTTATACTGATGTAGAAACTGTTTTCACCTTCTAAGGAGAAGAGAAAGACTGCACTGAACAATGCGAATCTGATTAAATGATCTCTTCATCATAAGTGAAACAGGTAAATCTTCACCACTGATCTCCTCAGCCTCAGTGCTGAAGGTGACTTTTGACTCCTTAAACCACATGTTCCCAAAGCATCCACAACAACCAAGAGCTGAGACAACTGTGGAGCTCCTTAAAGGCCTGGATCCTAACAGGAGGAAACAAGATATTCCGTGTACCAATCAAGTTTTAGTTCCTGCCAATGGAAACAGGCCTTTAATGTAGGTACCAGTACCCTGTTTAGGCAGATCACACATGGGATTAATGCTGGATGCATCAGAGAGGGGTTTTTTATTTCTTCCATGAAAGGTATGCCCAACTAGGAGGTGGAACTGTCCAAATATTTTTCAGTCCAGCGGTTAACAAATCAGCAGCTAAATAAGGTACATGTTCAGCATCAGTGGCACCAAAGGATTTCTGCCTGAAAGGATAATGTAACTTATCACACAAGCAAGGACAGGTAGGAGAGAGGAGGAGAGTATCCTCTAAAAACAAAAATCAGTGGAAAAAAATTATACAGCTAAAAGCAATTTGGGAGGAATCACATCTGACTTGGTGTTGATGATAAATATTTGGAGTTGAAAAATATAAAGATTTTAACTGCAACAGTTAAACCATAGATCTCTGAAGTAGGCTGCACTCATGTTGCTTTCACAAGCAGTTGCCCTTTACTGATTTGTTACTCCACTATATACAAATGCAAACCCCAGTAATTTATTGAAGCAATATGTTTATCAGTCCATATTCTAGGATAAAGTATTGTCCAAGATGAAAGCACATGGAAAGTGTACAGAATTAAAAAGAAGAAAAAATAGAATTAAAAACATTTGTAAAAGTTTTGTATTATGCCAGCTCATTTTCCTTCCCAACAAGGATATAATTTTTTCACTGCTGTTCTATGAACCTGCTTTCTTAAGTGCAGAAAATACAACCCAGTTCTAAAGTAGATCAGCTATCACCATTAGCAGAATCACATGAATTTCCAAGAATCACTTTTACCAGTTTTTCTTGGTATAATATGACAGGCAAGCTGTTGAATCTTAGCTATATTCTGCGTGGGCGAGAGAAAAAGCACATCTGAATTCACAGGCTTTGGTAGAAAATGAATTGGCATTTGTACTACACGATCTACAAAGTGAACACACAAAGGCATTTGGATGCTCTATCAAACTGCCTCTCCCAGTCAAACCAGCAAGGGCATGTCTCCTGGCACCAGAAAGAAAAAAAACCACCTCTTCTGCAAATCAACATGAAACAAGTTGACCAATGACTAAAAAAAACCTCAGAAAACCTCAATGGTAAGTGCTGCAAACATCCAAGCTCACAGATCAGATCAAGTCTGTGTTCACTACGAACACTGCGGAGAAGCAATTGCTTAGTAAGGAATCACTGAGTATCCTCAGGTGTTTAATGAGGCTAAATTCACAATCCAAACAGATACTTAAGTCATGCAAGTGACACTGATCTAAAACCTGGTAACTCTCATGTTTACAAGAAGCAGCAGTGATATTTCAGTGCAAGCCACATCTTACAAAGTCTCAGCTAAAGAAAACCCTTGGAGAAAGTCCACTTGCAAAGCAAGTATTACAAGAAAACATTTAATTTTAATGTTTAGTTAACTATAGGATGAACTGTTATTTCAAACCTACCCAGCATATTTAGAAAGTTATTTTAGTTTGAAAAATATTTGGTCTACCACTACCACATTTTATTCTCTGCTTACAAGGGCTATTTCTATTTGAATTTACAATCATTTGGCATGTGGCCAACACTGCTTTCTCCTTAACAGTTTCCTTCTATACATCTGTGCTTCCAGCACACAGAGGAGGCATGTGTACCATGCGAAGAACACACCGACACCATAAAACCCTTCCAAAAATGCTTAGAAGCACTTGAGTACTGTGTGCATACTGTATGATTTCTAAATTTTCAGCAAACGATAACCATAACAGGCTCCATTTTTCCACGCTCTACTTCCAGCAAGGCTATCACTGAAGCTCTGGGTTCAAGTATTTAGATTTTAAACTCAGTAGAACAAGCAAGAGTAAGTGGCTCAGTAGCTTTATATAATGGTACTTACCCAATCTCAAAAGTGCCAGCAGTAGACACAACTGGTGCTGGTCTGAAAAAGCCAGCAGTAAAATCTAACCCATGCAGCAGAGTGCCCTGAGCCAGTCCCAACAGCACAGAAGGCACCATCACCTGCAGCTCACCTGCAGCTCTGATTTCCAGCGAGGACCCTGACTTTGTGAGCCACAGACACTTTGCTTCTCCATCACTAACCCTGCACACGTAGCAAGACTCAGTGACTGTACAGCACTGGAAAACGTGGAATACCTTTAGCTTATGGAAGGAACAGAGAGACTCCCTGCAACTCCGAGTTCTAAACCAGCTTTCCAAACCAGAGCCAATTGCGCTAAGCCTCAAATGAATCAACAGAGCACGAATTAAGCAGTGGCAAGGCACTGCATGCAGAGACCTGCAGCTAGAACTGGCAGAATAAAGCACAAAGATGCATTTATAATAAGTCATGTTCATGCCACAATTTATCTGCTGCTTAGCACCAGGGCAAAGGAGTAACCCAAATTATTTCAGACTGCAGCCTCCACTCTTGCTGCAGCTTATAAACCAAAAACACTTGTAGAGCTTCCTGTCCATTGACTTTAAATACACAACACAACCACACTATTACAAGTCTTCAGGGCCAACCATTTCACAGTTTACTTTCAGCATCAAAATCCATCTACATATTCTACAAATATTTTTCCAGAGACAGTGAATACCTAAGAAACTTCCCATGCCTTTTCCCTCTTGACAGAGGGATATCCAAAATGTCCACGATAGCTTTCTATCTTCCTCCCATAATCTGAATGAAGTTCATTAACTTTCATAAATTGTAGTATTTTAGTTTAGCTTAGACAGGTTTGGAAAAACTAACATTCACATTAATATTTGGTTAAAAGACCCTCAAAAATTTAAAAAAGAAACTGAGAACAATTATGTCTTTTACAGGCCTCAAACCCAACTCCAACTACTTCAGCTTTCCAGAGCATAGTTAGCTCTGTTTTCAGGATACTCAGTTCCAAACATGCTTGAAAATCTAAACTATATCCAGCTCTTTCTTATTACCTATTCCACCACCTATAAAACTAAGAAAAGAATGCACATTTGAGTTTCATTTTGCTACCTTCACATGGAAAACTCTGCATGAGCTGTCCCCAAATGTCAGCTCTGCCTCCATCCATAGTGAATGGAATCTGCAGTTGAATGGTACATCAGCAAATAATTCAGAGGTATTTTTACTGCTCCTGATAAGCACATCAAAGTTAATATCATTGGCCAACCTACTAAAGTCAACATATCTAGTTTATATAAACACAAGAAGCAACTCTACCTGTATTTGAGGATTGCGTTTTTAAGATAATATCTCTTTCTATCACCCTGTGTAAGAAGTTAGAAACTAAAATATCTCCCAAAGTTCTGAAAGACTTCTGCATGTAAAATTACTATGAAAATCTGATACTGCACTCACTGTGAGCAAATGACAATCCAGTGTTGCTTTGATATTCTGGACAAATATCTACTTTTCTTCCCTGCTCTAAAAGCCTAAACTGTGCTTTCCTTAGCTTTAGGGTATGGGTTTTCTGTTGTGACACCTCCAGAGTGAATGCTTTTCATTCCAATAGATACTCTTAATGGTATTTATGCAGGGTGCATATCATTTACTTACCCTTAAGCATTTGTTTTCTGTTGCACACCTTTACCACAGCTAGCACATGGTAAAGCTCACATTCCTTTAACTTATTGTTTTATTGAAGAGGATTTTAATTTGAATGTGCCTCTCTTATGCTTATGTTTCTCTAAAATACAAGCAACAGCCAGAACCTGAGCAGTTCTTTTTCTCACTTGGGTCCCTGAACAACCTCCACAGGATCTCATGGCTCATAGTTCTTGTAGCAAGTAAATCTAGAGGAAAGTAAGGGATAGAAATAGGTATTAAAAACCAAACAAACATTAAAAAAAAACCCCAAACTAACAAAACAAAGAACTTCATCACTGTTCACCCTGCTCTGACCAGGTGCCCAAGACATGATTGTCATAAAATCACCTAAACAAGGTTTTTATTTTGAAATGTTTGTGTCCCCATCCTGTGATTACTTGTGCTGAAAAAAGAAGGTAATCTAAATTCTGTTCTCTCACAACTGTACTATCATAGCTGAACACAGCTTCCGCTCCTCCAAAAAAAAAAGAAGCATGGACAATTTTAACCCTTCCAAGTCATGTGGCACCCAGACAAGTCTGCCTGTAGCCACACCTCCCTGTCTATTGCTAACTCCTCCTGGAGATGCTGTGCAGTGCTGTCTCTCCAGATGACAGACTGAGACAAGGAACAAGAGGAAGTGACTGCTAGCAAGCTGCAGGATGCTTCACCTGGAGTACTGGTGAACATTTCCGGATTTCAGCAGTTACAATCATAACACTTAGTTACCAGAAGCCTGTGGTACAATTACCTTGGGGGAAGATGTTTTTCTGCACCAATCACATACATTATTCTACTTACTGTATTCTTCAAGCAAAAACCAGCGTTGTAGGAGAACTGCTTTGCTGATGTCACAGCTCAGACACCAAAAGCACAGATTACAGAGAAGTACATTGTTCTTCTAGAGGTACATGACCTGCCAAGATGCCATTTTAAACAGCTTATTTAAAAGCAGGATCCAGTTGAGAAACTGAATTTCATTACATGGATGCACCTATTTATTAATCAATCAGGAAAAAAAAACCAAGTAAAACACCCACCCCCTGTGCTTGTCAATAGTTGGATGCAAATCAAAGAATCACTTTAGTCTTTTTTTAAATTGAATTTCAGTCCTCAATCAAAGCTCATGCTGTGCCACAGTTTGAGCAGGCTACTGAGTCATATCATTCAAAGAGAGCAGGACAAAAATATCACTGAATGCTGATCCCTCATTGAAAATGGGCCATTCCCTCATTCTACTTAGATATTTCAGTTCTGTAATTAAATTGTACCTGTAGAAATGTACCACTTCAATTACAAAGCCCTATTACTCAAAATCATTTCCTGAGCACTAAGCCTGCAACATACCAAATCATCCAGAACAGTTCAGCAAAAACATAACGTCATATATCCACATGACTTTCAACTGATACAGTCAGCAAGCACTGACACTCTGCAGGGAAGGGAAATGTAGGAAATGGACCTTCTGAGAAGCATGCTCAACATTTCATGCTTGTTCTCTAAATGCCAGACAACTGAAGATGTTCACCCTGCAAGATGTTACTGTTAAAACTTGCCTGCTGCGATTCTGAAACTGGAGTCCATTTATTTCACTTTTATACAACTTCACTCCTTCTCTCAATGGTCTATTGCAAGAGAAATTCACACTGAAAGGAAGTAAAGCTCAACGTCTATGTTGCAAACGTGAACTTCGAGTCATTCATTTATGCAATATACCAGCTTAAACATTCAAATGGATGTTACAGCAAAGCTGCCTGATCTGACTGAGCACATCCGCCCAGCCATTCATGTATTTCAGCTTCTCTTAAACTTCATTTTAGATAAAGGTGTGAAGAACTTTTAAAGGTAAAAGCACTAATTTCTGTGGCTTGTATGCGAAGCTGGATCCAGAAGGCAAATACTATTGCAAGCATTCACGTTTGTCACACAATTGTTTTAAATACACCAAAAAATCTAAATGCAGTAAACGACACAATAAAAACCCAGTACCAGCTAGTTGCACAAGTATTACTAACACGCTGTTTCAGGCTCTGTTCTATGGTTAAGGCGACTGAAAAGCTAAATGCATGTGATGCCCCCTTCGCTGCTTTTCTGGTCTGACCCAAAGGCAAATCCGATGGATTCGCTGCCCCGCGGTTCGCGAGGGGCAGCTCTAACAGCTCCTGAGGACTGATGTCCCCGCCGGCTCCGGCGGCCCC
>VZRO01006787.1:403823-523963 GCA_013397915.1 Daphoenositta chrysoptera
CAGCGTTGGCAGGAGCCGCTTGGTGTCACTCCTCCATCGCGAGTGCTGCGGGGAGCCACGGCAGCGCCGAAATCAAACTGCCCGCGGCCTGCGCCTCCTTCGGCAGCAGTGCTGCAGGCAGGTGCGGAAGGGCAGAGCTCTTCGTGTAAGTTTTTACACTGTTTCTTTCCATTCCTCGTAGTGAAGATGTACTTTTCCACTGGCAGAATATTTCAGTCTAAAATGCTTCTGCAGGGATAATTTGCCCTGGCATAGTTTGGCTTGTTTTGTAAGATTTTTTTTTCAGTAGCTTCTGAACTATTTCCTTCTTAGTAGGAAGCAGTACAAATTAAAAAAAAAAAAAAAAAAAAAAAAAAAAAAAAAAAAAAAATCTTACCATACAATTTAGTGATGATTGGGATAGAACAGGAAAGCTACTAGGAATGTCTGGATTGAAATTGTTACAGGAATGTCTGTTTTCATGACGTTTCCAGTCCTGGCTTGCAATGGAAAAAGGATAAATTAATCTCTGGATTTGTAACTTCACCTGAAGCCAGAGGGGCAATACCTGTTTACCCCAGTGCTGAATTGGACTCAACTGCCTCCACGCTTTTGGATGCCTGTCCCAGTAGAGTTGAAGGTCTGAAATACATTCCAGCCAAGAATATGGGCTGAAAAGGGCCACTTGGATCAGACATCTGTGCCCTACAGACGTCTTCAACCCTTCAATAGTTATTTAGTCCTCAAATTGTGCTTCCACACAAATGCAGAGCAGCAAAAAATTTCCTAACAGCCTTTATGAAATTTATGATCTACCTTACAAAATACTAAAAGTTGCAAAATCTGCAAAGCATTGCAGAAAAAAAAAAAAAACACAGAAGAGATTAAAAGTATTACTGGTGACTTAGATCCTCATAATAATGGAGGATTAGGTAAATGAAAATGTTCTGTGGTCTCAGGACACAACCCTTCTTGCACTTTGCACAGAGGAAGGCAGTCCCTTCCTAAAATAATTCCAACCTCTGCAACTTAAGGCACATTGCTTTTTCATCCCAGTATAGTCTGATTCAGTGGTTTCAGTTTTCAAACTGTCCATTAGAACCTGGCACTTGAAATGACAAGTGAGAATCCAAGCGAAAGGGTTGGATCGTGTTAATTATTTCTATTTCATAATTTCATAATATAATATTCCAGATTTCATAATCTGGAATTTCATTTCCAGACTCAATCCTACATTTCATATCCTCTCTTCATCTTCCATAGTTCAAAGCAACTTGATGGAGAAAGTTGCAAATGCACAAATACACAAACACACTCTGTGGAGTGGCAGGATATGTGACTCCTCAGGACTCACGGCTCTGTCAGCTGTCAGGCTTCTCCTTTGGCTTCTGGGAAACAGAAGTCCTGGGATAGGATGGGATAACCTGAATGCTGTGAACAAGACTAGGATACCAAAAACTCTGCTTACTGCCTCTGTTAAAGGAAAATAACTTGTGTGTGTGTGCCTGGGCAACTTCTGCTGGTTCAGATCTTTTAGAGCCCCCGTGGGTTTGCAGGGTGTGTTTCATATCCTGCTGTGGCAGGAGCAGGTAGAGGCAGAAATTTGTAATCAAAGCTGTTAATGACTATCTCACCGTTGGATGGCACTCCAGTCCTTACTGCTTGTGGTAATCACAGCCTGGATTTTACTCGTGACAGCATTTTTAAGTCAAGTAGCAACTAATAGAAAGACTCTTTTTTATGGCTAATGTGATAATAAAATAAAATTATACTTGCAGAGCTGGCTTAAGTTTCACAGCATTAGATTTTAGGATGTCTGTGTTGAAATCTTGTCAGATTGTTTAGTTTTCTAAATAAAGATTTCCAAATGCAGTTGGTTCTGTCACAAGGGACTCAGGCGTGATGCACTCTCTAGTGTCAGAAGAGGTGTGCATGTGTTCATGATTGTAAGGTATTTTATCCCCAGGATTTCAGTCACTGTTTTATGCTTTATGCAGTGTTTTAGATTAATGAGACAATGTTTTCAGCAACCCTTTCCTTAAATGATCCTTTTTCCTTGCAGCAGATACAGCATACCTGAGGCTGGAATCACCTTCACCTCTGTTTCCCAGGGCTGCAGAATGGTGAGTGCTCCAGCCTGCACATCTGTAGTCTGGCAAGCATAAATATTTTTCTCCTCATGTTGAAGATGCAAATATTCAAGGGAATCTCTGCATTTCATTCAAAGTTGTGACTGGTAGTTTTACAAGTGCAAGGAAGCATTAGCTCAAACGTGAGTTATTGATACAGCATGAGTTTCCTACTGAGACAGTTGTGCCCTTGGTGTCACTGTGAGCACAGCATGGCAGTCAGGGCAAGCAAGCCAGCTGCAAATTTACCTGGGGTTCCTGCAGGTTTCTGCAGTGTGTCCTGAGTTCCTTGCTGCCAGCAACCTTAGCCTGGAGCTAAGTGAGTTCTATTTATGAACTGCTGACTACACTTGAGGCTGGGTATCCAAGGCAAAGTGTGTGGCAGCAATATTGACTGAGCCTCACCTCCTCTGCCACCTGCTGCTGGTTTCTGTGGCATCCCACCCCTACAGTTGTGCCAGCCCAAGTGTTTATGCAGCTGCACTTGTAAATGGAGTTGGGAACGCAGCTACTTTAAAAAAAAACAAAAAAACCCTGAAAAACCCCACCACCACCACCAAAAAACCACACCCCACCAAAAAAAAAAAAAAAAAAAGAGAGTTTTCTTCTGGATTAGTTTTAAGCAAAATTAGGTCTCCATTGTAGTGAACCACATGGCACATAAACAATTTTTCTAGAACAACAGAATACATTGGTGCTGGGGCAGGAAGAGAACAGAAGATGAATATCAGTACCATAAACCAGTATTACCACTCAAGATTCCATCCTGAGACACCCCAGCTAAATCTGCAATTTCAGTGATCCACAGTAAACTTTGTTCTAAAATGTTATTATTTATAGTAGTAGTAATAATAATAATAATTATTATTACTATTTTATTCGTGACAAAATCCATGCCAGCCATAAGTAAGATTGTAGTTACAACAAATACCTTATGTGAAAAGAACAGCCTGAATTCGTTTTTATCTAGGAAGAGAACAAAAGCCTTCTCATTTCAGGTAAGCCTTTAAGTGGAAAAAATAGTGATAGGAAAATAAAAGCTTATCCATTCTAACCAGTATTTCCTTGAAACAAGTGTCACTATTTTCATATTGTCCTCTAAAGAGCAGTTATTTCTGGAGGCAGATCTTAGTACTTTCACAGTGTGAGAGTTTTATCATTCTTTATTTATTTCCCATAAAAGAAGAGGAGCTCAGATCGACTCCTTTTTGCTCAGTCCGAGGTGCTCAATAAAACTGCTTGGAAACTACCACCACATTTGGGATGACAGTAGGGAGATTTACACATTGTATTTCCCCAGAATTGTATATAAACAAGTATCTTTCAGCCGAAACATTTTTTCCAAGTGAGATACAGTAAAAATTTCAAATCTGTCCCGGTTTGAAAAGTAAATGGGACAGAAAAATCCTTCTGCAGGCAAAGAAACCTCAGTGCATGGCTGGCCTTGGTGACCACCTGCCAGGAGAAGAGGGACCTATGAAACTTTCTTCTAATGTATTATCTGAATCTTATCTGCTCAAACACTTCAGAGTTCAGGAAAACCAGCCAAAGTCAATTTTTGCTTAGAGAGTTTAAAACGAAAAATAAACAGATGGGAGAAGTTGTGCGTGGGCAGGAGGAGGCATTGGGGTGGAGAATGGATGGGGTGGTGGGACTGGGGAGGGAATGGTTTAACCTACATTGGCTCTTCTGAAATCCTCTTGGAAGTGTCCGTTGTTTTCTCAAATGACAATGAAATTGCACAATCATAATTGTGGTGGTGGAGAGCTGCTGGTGCTCTCTCTGACCTGCCAGGTAGGTGAAACAATTGTCAGTATAAATTAGAGAACAGCTGTGGCATTACTCGATGCCAGTTATCTGATTCTACAAAGCCTGGAAAATGCCTTCTGAAATGTGTAAAACAGAAAAAGAGTTCTCAGGTTTTTGTTAGTATTTTAAAATACTAATAAACCCCCAAACCAACCCCCTTCACAGTGTGCATTGTTACGCTGGTCCAGACACAACAAAATCCTTGGTATTTGAGGAACATTTTGTGAACTTTTCCTGTCTTGTTATCTGAGAAGAGGTACCTCGATGTTGCTGTCATCCAGATCTGTCTGATGATTGAGATGAGTTATCTGCTCTGCGCCTCCACCCTTCCACCTGAATCGGGTGTTCTCAGCCCAGACATAGAGCTACCCTAACGCTGAATGGAAATGGAAAAGGTTGTATTTCACCTGTAATTTCTCTTTCAGCCTATTAACACCTTATTTATTGAATGTAAGGGCTTGTGTTCTTTAGTGACCTGTCACCACTGGCTCTCAGAGCTGTTCTGTTCCAAAGGAAGCTCCAAGAATGATTGTGCCTGTTTAGTGTCTTTAAAAATCAGTTACTTTCTCTGTCTGTGGCATCAGGCATACCACATACGAATCTGAGTACTCTTGATAAAGAATTAAATCACAAACTTTTCTTTATAAATAAAGCCCTTCCAGAAGGAATTAATCTCTCTTTCGTAGCTGATAAAAGAGGAGAAAATTTAACCAAACCAATTTATTCTGGTTCCTATGAAAAATATTGTCTGTGAAAACATGGAACACTTACAAAATATCAACATTTCTCTCCTATCTGCATGTAGATCAATATGAATGGGTCACAGTGACCTCTCAGGGAGTAGGTCTGCATGGCAACTAAAACTAATATGTATTTTGGGGACTAAGGTCCTTAAAGAAACAGAAACCACCTTTATCCACAGAGGATCTGTTCCCAACAGAATAATTTCTATACTATTTTACAGTTGGTTTCAGGGTCATCTTCAGTGAATCACAAAAGTCTGGGGTTCAGGGTTTGGTTTCCTTATCTGCAATAGAAATAAATAGCTGAGCTTGGAAGAGCGGGGATTGAGCACTGGTTTAGAATGTTTTAGCAAAGCATTCTTTTTCTAAAAATACTGTTTTGTTAGAAGAGAATACACTTGTGTATGTTTACTTCTTACAAAAAACGTCTGAGCCTCAGATGGAATTTGTAGCCAAAGGAAGAGAATATGAGGGACTCTCCCATTCTGGAAAACGGAGAGGTCCAGTGGTCAGTGTTGGCAGTCCCAGCTTTGCTCTGTGCCTCCTGTGTCTTGGAGAAGTGTCTTAAAGAATTGGCTGCTTGAGATTCGTGTGCCTGTTACAAGGGTTATGTGCTCGTGTTCTCCTCTTGGAAAAGATTTGGAAGATCTTTAGTTTGTTCCAGTTTGGAATGCAGCCTGGTTTTAATACTTCAGGATTTTTCTCATATATTTATTCCTGACCAGCCTCAAGTGGTTTAAACAGTGGTTGCATACAATGGCTCTTAGCCTTAGTACAGTCTTGCTGTGTCTTGGTTTCACTCTTCCTCTTTGGGATGTGCTCGTACCCTGCTTGTCCTGCATGTGTTGCCCAGATGAGCAGTGCCATGGGATGCGTGATCCACCTCGTGGCCTGGAATTCTGGCACTGTGTCTTTGGAATAGGTGGGGCTATGCACACCCAAAACCAAAATTGTGTCTTTGGACAACAAGGCAGTTGGGGCTTGTTTGTGTTTAGGTTTGCACATTCTGCACATAAGCCATTGATCCCAAGTAAATAATGAACAAGAGGAAATCCATTAAATAAGTTATTCAAAATATCATAGAACTTGTCAAATTAATGATTTCACAAGCAGCATCCAACGAATTGTTTTTGCAATACAGCAGTTTTTTAGGGATTAGAGAAAATCCAAACTCTTGGCAGGCAAAATCCAGCTGAGGTGAGATCAAAATTTTGCATTAGAGCTTAAAATTGTGGAAAATGTTGAATTGAATAATTGTCAATTTTTAAAAAATAATTTTTCTTTTCTCTGGTGAAGAAGCTTTTATCAATGCAAAGCCAGGCATGGGAGAAGGATGGATATATCAGCCTGAGGGCAGTTGCTGTTGACCAAAGAATGGTAGATGCTCAGTAAGGAAGCTTTGGTCAGAGAGAAGTGGCTCAGTGAGATGTGAAGCTAGCAGAGTATCCATTACAAATGAAGAGATAAATCTGTGGCTACTTTGAAAATATTCTTTATTGCTCAAACTAAGAGCAGTCAATAAGAACAACTTACAAAGGGGATGGAAAAAATAATGTTACAATTATGGTTTAAGCGTTATGAGATTAGAAAACTAAAATGACTAAAATGACTTCTAATTTAGTCATTATGAAATAATGTCAAATTGACAGGAAGTATTTTCTCCATGCTGGGGTTTTAACTTAAACTAACATTTCTGAAGCCAGGATAGTTTTTCAGGGATAATGTGACTTGACAAAAATTTGCTTTCATTAATCCATGTATAGATGTGGGTAGGTGTACCATAGCCACTGTCCCATGGTATTTCAGCAGTGCTCAGTTTTATCAGTTGTCATTATCAAATATGCCTGTATTGCTCCTGCTGATTAGCAGGTCACTTGGATAATGAGATAACTAAGGTATGAGAGGTTTATTAGACACTGGCACCCCAGTTAAAACTCCCCATGGAACAGATATGTGGGCTTGGGGCAGGGCATTTTTTCCATGCAGAGTGGGTATGCTGTTGTCCAGATTTGCCTCATTTCAGCTTAAGTAGTTCCAGATTTCAATGAAACACAATGTTTGTGAACTTTTTCCACTTCATATGTCCCTGATGACTGGGTATATTCAGCTAAAAAGGGATTTGGACACTCCACTTACTAATGCTGTGAGTCTGATGGTCATGACCTGGGCCAAAAGGAATTGATGAAATTGGCTTCTGGAATGTACATGAGATATTAATGATTCTAGTTTAGCCTCAAACTGTGGAAGGAAGTGCCTAGCTCATTTCCCAAGATGTCCTTCTTGCTTGAAGTGAGCAGGGACAGAGTCCTTGAAGAGGCACTGAAATTCAGAGGGCTGTCTGGTGGCGTTTGCTGAGCAGCGTCAAATTCCAGTGTAACTGAAACGCAGCATTTTCTGTGAAGACCCCAAGAACTCCAACAATCAGGAAGATGATGGACATCTTCAGAAGATTTTCTTGAGGATTACATTTTAAATAACTGGCATATACATTTGTTTCCAAAATTAATTCCATGACAGACTACCATAAGATTCATAGACAGGAAATTTCTCCTATAAACTTCTTCAAGTCAATGGCAGGAATGCTACAGCTGTGGGTATCAGTGATGGAACTCTTTCAAAAGAATCTTGGAGTTAAGATTTTGGTGCTATTAAAATTCTCATGCAGGGCCCAGTTCCACTTTACCAGCTTAGCAGTCTTCGTGACTTCTCAGATAATTATCCATTCTGTGTAATTCTGTGGAAGATCCTGAAGGCTCTCAGCAGACCCTCACAATCCCAGAGTGCCATGCATAGCAACCCTTACAGTTTGGTGGTTCTCAGTCTGGCATTCTAAATTAATATCAGCAACACCCATGTCAGTTGTTGCTATTCAAATATTTCTTAGTCTTTTTTATATTTCTTATTATTTTATTTTTGTGCTTAGTAGTTAGTTTGGAAGCTTGTTGGTCTTTGTTTTTTACCCAGCACCTTAATTATGGTTCTGAAGAGCCTTACAAGATTGTTTTTCTGTCCTTAAACCACCTTCTGGGTTTTGTGTACTAACACCGCAAAGTCTCTACTTAAAGATCTGTTTAATATTTAACTCAAATAAACAGAACAGAGATTTTTTTAAAAATTCAAAACTATCTATTGCAGACCAAAAACTTCTTTGGATTATTGTGTTTCAAATAATTTAAAGTAAAAATGCAAGAATGGACCTTTTGGAGCACTTCAGCAAGTGCTGCAAAGAGTAGAATGGAAAGTATTAGGTATTTTAGGACATCTTTTTGCTGTGTGCTGTCTGTGTTAATAAGATTGGTACTTTGGAGTAGTGACTTAAGAAGGTGCTGTGTAGAAAAGCAAAAGCAAAATATTGGACCTGACATAGTTAATTTAATTTTCTGCTGATTTCCCTCAACCTCATTCTCTAAACTCCCTCTTCCCAGCCACCGTGATAAGTTTCTACTTGTTGCTGTTTTTTTCCATAGTAAAACTTTTGTCCCAGTGCCAGCACATTATGTTCCTGGTTAGAGCCATGACGTCAAATGGCATCTGGCTCCAGGCCAAGGAATGCTGCTGGGAACTAGTGAATGAATGAATGGATTTTTCAACTCACATTGTAGTTGCCTCTTTTGGAGCCAGGAATCCTGGTGTAATGTTCAGTCAGCTGGATAATGTACATTTATCAGTGTTCCTTAATAGAACTGCAAGGCACTTCTGTGAGGATCCACAATATGTACAGCAATTCAGGAAAAATGTTGTGATAAACTTCAGCTTCAGAACTGGTTATAATCAGGAGAAGCATGAAGGAAGAAAGATGTGATTCAGCACAAAGTGGCTGCTAAATTCTAAATATAGTAAGTGGAAGAACCCTGAGCCTGGAATAGTTACTGTCTAGTGCTCAGAAACTGAAACAGACCACACATTCCAAATTGTAAACATTCCTGCGAGCTCATGCAGTATGCATTTCCTTTTAAAATAATATCCTTATCTCTGCATGACAATACACTTCTGTTATCTGTACATTTGCAAAAGTGAGGGATCAAAATGATCAAAATTCAAATCAGAATTCACCAGCATCATCTGCATGAAGTTTTAGTTATTGCAATCGGTTTCCATGTCCTCTCTAATGCCCAGACTTGCATAGAAGAAATAATTTTCTATGACAATGCTGTACCTGCTGGCCTTCAGTTTCATTATCTGGAGTTCTTCAACAGCTGCGTTGCACAGAAAGAGTAAAAGTAATGTTTAGAGCACCCTCAGAAGTTAGCTACTGCATAGGTTTGGCAGGAGAGCAGAGCACACTCTTGAATTTATAAGGAATAAGGGAATCCACATATGGAAACTACATGGATGGATGATGTGGCATAACATGCCAGCTGGGCCCTTCTGATGTGCAAAACCAGGAACTGATGAATTTAGGGCTGTCTAGTGGTAGTCAGAGTTCTTCAAGACACACAGTAAAGAACAGTATTGAGCAAATCTGTGCACTCAGATTATTATAATAAATGTTTTACTGTTTCATAATTAAAAGACACTGTAAACCAGACTGAAAAAGAATTCACAATTTTAATTCAATTTTGCTAATTGCTGCTACTCTTCCATGAATATAAAGGTGTGCTTCTCAATCTTCCACTTGGTAGGAAGCAGTAAAACAATTGTAACTGTTTTGGCATCCAAGAGATGCACAATGCCCTGTTGTAGAAAAATACCTGTATTCTTGGTCATATTTACATGTTTCTTTGAAAGGATTCATGCATCTCAGAGACAGTGTGACTTTCTGAGTATTGTGTAAAGTGACAAATATATTTTCGTGCCAGATAAATCCAGAGATACATAAAACGCATTGTTCTGCGTGACTGAATTGTCTAATTAAGGCGTAATGCACATTTATGTGTGTACTTGCCTCCCTCACTCGGGCCATGCTCTTGAAAGTGGGGATTATTGATAACAGAGTTAAGGACATGCATAAGCATCTGCAGCAGTGAGCTGGAAAAGTTTGGGTTTAAACACGAACCTCTAAAAACCGTGGTTGTGCTCTACAATATCCACCTGATTAGTCAGGACAATGGAGGAAAAATCTATTTTGTGATCCTTTTTTTTCTAATTTGGATGATAAAAGGATAATAATGAAGAGAACAATAGTTCCTCAAGCAAGGAGTGATACCATTTCCTTCTGCATCTTGTTTGGCAAATCAAGTAGGACTGCCATGAATGCTTTTACTTTCTTGGCCCAGCACGATTCTCTGCTGTGAGTCCAGCATGTCCCTTTGCCACCAGAGCTCCCCTCCAGCTCCTCTGGATGTGAGTGTGTGTACTGAGAGTGCTGCACCATAAACAGCTGGGGCCAAGAGCCCTTCCAGAGGTGAAGGATCTCTTCACATGCAGTATGGTGCAGTCTGAGACAATCCTCTTCCATGCAGTAGCCTCCAGCTTTAATGCTCCAGGGCTCCTCTCCTTACAGATTGCAACAGCTCTTTCTTTCCCACAGAAGTAAAGGGCGCAATAGTGGGTGTGGGAATTTTGTAATGGGTGGACCTCAAAACTTCGTATTTTATTTGGGTTAGTTCCCCAAAATTTCCATGCTACTGGCCCAACCAATTTAAACTGTTTTAATCAGCAGAATTAAACATAATATAATAGGACTGGACTATATGGTGGCACTTTTGAATCCAGACGGTGTCACAACACAGGACTACAAAGAGGTAAATAATGACAGTTAACTGGACTTCCTTGAACCTTCCCAGAAATATCCTGATTTATTCATAGCAAAGGTTCAGAGCTGCTCATGTTTTAATTGAACCACTTCACTCATCCCTAAATGAAAACAGTTGCAAACAGTGTCCAACGTACATAGCCCCAGGCACTGTAAAACAATCAGATGAAAAGACTTTTCTTTGTCTTATTTATTTACTTGAAGCTAAAGAAAATGCCAAAATTCTGCCCTTGAATAAATCACCACTTTTTACATGCTTTACCCCAGGCACAAGTTCCAGTTTTTTCCTAACTTATGAGTTGGTTTTGTTTGTATTTGTGTTTGTATATTTTTTATATCTTAGTTGTTTACTTTTCCTGCTTCTTAAAATTGTCTCCTTTCTTTAGAAGTGGGGGAGAAGGAAAGAAATTGAGGTGAAACCACAACATGTTTTCATTTTCGTGTAACAAACAGATCCTTTTTCACAAGCTTCTTGAGGCACTAAATACCAAATATGGCTTGAGACAATAAATTATAATATTCTTCAGAGAATGCAGAGCTGGGAAAAGAAGAAATGCAAGTGTTTGCAACATGTTTTAAGAGAGATAGCTGATTGAGATTTCATTAACTCTACATTGTCTCATCATTTTCTATTTGTAAAAGATACTCATGGTATTATTTCTCCTTTTGCTGCTTGCTTTCTGTGGAACAGATTCCTTACAAGTGTGAGTATGTACCACTATTTCTGCTTTTCAAATGCATCTCTTATAAACTCAGCAAAAGCCCCATGAAGCTGAGGCTGCCATGTTCGGAATGAGTGTCTTGTGTCAGTCTGCACTGTTGGCTGCTTGGTGGACGCTCTGGTCTGGCTCTCAGGAAGCTGAATCCTGAGTGTTGCCACGGGCCAGGTGATCAGCACTGGAGAAGGCTCCTGCAGGGGCAGTTACAAAACTTCACTTGCCACTCACTCCACAGAGGGCTGAATTACCTAAAACAGCATTGTCCAGGAGCGTTCCCTTTCTTGTGTCACTGCAGTGTGAAGAGGAGCAATCACTTTGTACCATTCCAAGGGAAGGTGCTGCAGAAATGAAATGGTGTAAGGGGGCCTCAGCATAAGGAGACAGAGTTTGATTTGTTCTGTTGGGTAAATTACTCAGTATGTGCCTTTCGTCACAATCTTTAGACACCTTCACATCAGGATTGGATGTAATTTCCTAGAGTCTCCGTGGGGCATGGAATTCTCCAGAAGTACAGCCAAAGGAGCTTGATCCCAGTGTGCCCATGTCCTGCAGGGACCCAGTCAGAGCCCAGGGAGACCCAGCAGAAGCAATTTAGTTTCTCCACCCTGGATTCTGTCACTGCATCCTGGTTTCACCTCTTCTTGCCCAAAGTAGAATTCTTTCCTTCCTTGATCATTCAGTGTAACATTCATTTCTTATCACCACATGAACCTCACATACCTATGTGCTCAAACAAAGTGTGCAAAAATTAGCTGGGCAGGTCCTGCAAAAGGCCAAAGCATTTAACGTGTCCTGCTTGAACAACCTCTACTGAAAAATGTAAATGTCATTGCTAATGAGATGATAAATAAGATAGGGAACAATTCCTGTATTATATCTCCTCCTGCTGCTGAGGAACTCAAAAGCAAACTCTGCATATTGAGGTTTGTCCTGAGAAAAATGAACACTGAAAGATATACTTGTTTATTAGTCCTTTATCAAGGACTGCACTGATTCTTTTAATTGTGAATGGAAAAAAAACAGTCTTCTGACTTTGGAGCTTGGAAGTGGTGAAAAATGTGAACTTATTTTATATATACACGAGACCTTTATAGATTAAACCATATGCCTGAAATGTGTTACAACCTCCCAACCCCTTCTGATGGCAGATGCTCCTTCAGAATGAAAAGCTGAACTCTGTGTTAAGCCAGAAGCAGCACCAAAGGTATCCAAGCAGAGCGTTCTGTGATCTTGATGGGATAACTAGACAGTTCTCTGGACTATGTTCTTGGAGAAGCTGAGGAGAGGAGTGAGTGTCAGGATTATTGCCGGACCAGTCGTTCCTCTCAGGTGCTGATTAATGGGACCTGGAGTTTTTGAGGAAATGTACAAACTCATTCATCCTTATCAGCAAATGTGTCCCAAATAAGCACTGTCAGCTGTCAGCTCTGGCAAGTGCTGCACATGCTGTACCCTGGGAGCTCAGTCACGATGGGATGATTGTTTACTTTGCTTTTCTATCTTAGGAGTTATACAGGTGTGTCCCCTGTGGGAAGATAACGGAGGGCGGGGGCTGAGAGGGAGGGAATATTTAAGAAGTAGGATGATAATGAGCAGAGTGCTTTGTTGGGAAGATTTGACTGAGCCCCAAGTGGTTTTAAAAAACATGGCAAGGGTTCACAGTGCAGAGAAGAGCAGCTGGGTGCTTTGAGGTTTGGTGCAAAGTGAACTCACAATGTTCAAATACCAACATATATCATTATGGTAATTGTGGAACATTGTAGTAATAGGGGGTTTTGCCTATGCAAAATGCAAGTAATAGGGCTTGCAACATAGCTAGCCTTGAGAGAGGGAAAAATCAGCTGCCTCTCAGAACAGATGGGAGATGTCAGGAGTTAGGACCACGTGGTTTTAGACTATCCAGGTTTTACTGAAATCACACTGCATGCCCACTGCCCACCTGATTTGGGGCTGACATATTGACACATGAATATTTCCTTCTATTGACACATGAACATTTGGGGTTTTCTTCAAGGTGTTAGTGTAGCGTTTATCTAGGAGACTAATAGAGATACTGGTTGAAGGGGGCCTTTATTGAAAACGTGTTCAAACTTTTGCTTGAAACAGGGCAAGCTGGGTCACTGCACTGTGTAAGTCAGTTAGGAGTGGCTGTACAGCTGAAAATCGAGCTGTTTGACAGTGCTGGGTGGGAGCAGAGCTTTAATTTGCATGAATAGCAAACTCATTCTGACTGATAAAATTCCCTGGGGGTAAAGCACCATTTCTATGTTGCTTTTTGTCATGGGGGAAGTGCAAGCAGTGCTTCTGTCACTTGAGACAGAGCGGTCAGTTGAGACAAGGATTTCTACTCTAAACTATACACATTCAAAACTCCTTAGTTTACAAGCAGTTACAAATTGTGAGGATTTGTTTTCCAGTCACTCCTGCTGCATTTCTACATGTATTGCTTCAGCTGCTACTTTGAAGCCACCCTCATTTACACCATTATAATTGAGAGGAGAAATGGGCTGCATTGATAGCTTGGAAAATTTATCATGAAATATTAAGATTGTCTACTGGGGTGTTCAGTTTCTGCGGGCAGAAATGATGCTACAATAAACATAAAAGAAGATGAAAAAATACATCTACAGACCTGTATTTATGCAAAATGAAAGTCTAGTTCTAGACTAAATTCAAGAAAACTGTCTTGACTCTACCCACAGCGTGGAGTACATCAGGTATCCCAGCATGGCGGGGAGCAGACCATGCTCCAGCTGAGCACACCCCAAATGTGGACACTTCTATTTCCACAATATATATATATTTCCAATATATGTGGAGATTTGCATTTAAGAGATCATTTTTGCTGGTATGGATGAAACAGCAATGAAAATACTATTGCATGATCCTGGGATGGAGGGCTTTGCCAGTTCATAAATGCATGCAATGGAAACAATGCTTCTGAATAAAATCAAAATGCTAAATGAACTGTTCAGTCATCTCAGCGTTTCCATTTGGAATGCTGAATAAAGAGTCCTATTTCTAATCCAAGACAGTTTTTATTAGCTCTTAGCGCATTTAACACAAGCACAGACCAGTTCTGGAATCAGCCAGGGTACAACTTGAATAAGAGGGAAGTTATTTTCTTCATAAACACTAGATTTATTAAGGCCTATTTTTTTCTCTCGTGAAAGACTAGTTGCAACTAGTTTGAGGAAGCCATCAGAACAGCTTATACACTCTCGGGATCTTTGAGAAATGAAGGTGGATTGGCAGCACTGCACAAACAGTGCTGCATCCAGAGCTGGTACACATTCCCCACAGCTGGGGAACCCTGGTGCAGCAGTTCCCTGCTCTGGAACATCCTTCAGCAGAACTGACCTGGAATTGGGATCATGCCATGCACAATGTCCAGCTTGATAATTCAGGCTAAAGCTGGACAAGTTCCCAGCTTTCCAAAATGGAGATTGCTTTTACTTTATTGTCCATCTCGTCCCTCCAAGGACACTCCTGACACTGGCAGGGTGACTGCTGGGTGCTCTGCACCAATGGTTTTGTTAATTACCCCACTAATTGACTTGCTTCTGTGACACCACATGACTCACAATACAGACACAGTGAGAGACAGAGAAGCAGGTGATGTATCCACTCAACCTCATGCTTCTCAATAAAATACCATTTTTCTGTTGATCCCTCTCTGGGGGCCTGTTTAATGTTTCACACAAGTACAGGGAAACTGCAACAGCAGGTCTTACTGCAGAGACAACATCCACTGCGACCTTGTGCTTACGACACAGCTTTGGGAGGGTAAACTTTGCTTTCTGCTGAGAGGCAGCAGCTTCCTGCACTTGGCTGTCTTCATTGGTTTAATGTTTCTTAAAGGCATATTGAATTCTACACAATTTTCTGCTGCTCCATGAGAAAAAAAAAGAGAAAATTATTTATATATTTAGATATTTTTTCCTGACTTTTTATTAGCTGAACCAAAACTATGAAATATTTGCATGTATTTTCCCCAACACTTGTGAATTAATTTGGTTTGGTCATTAAACATCTCTCAATTGGTTGGTTTATGCTTATTCAGTAAAGGCTCCTGAGAAGATTTTCTATGGAAATTTCTTAGTCTGTGTGCATTTGGAAATTGAATTTGAAGTTTATTCTCTCAGAACTGAGAGAGTTTGTATTTATCTTTGTACAGGTAATCCCACTGACTGCCTCTTTTTCTGGTTTATCAGTCTACTTAACTCTGGCCAGCTGCTGGATTTTGGAACAAGAATTCATTTTTATTGAGTTTTAAATACCTAATCAGTTTAGAAATTTTTGAATGTGTAGGCACATCTACCCGGTCACCAGTGGGGCTGACATAAAGGGAAAAGGGAAGAGAAATTACTGTGCTTTAAATCTACCATCAGCTAAATTTGAGTCTTTCTGAACTCTTAAGCTGAATTGGTGCCAGAGCAAATTGTTGTGTTGCTGGAACTAAGTAAATGCATATTGCAAAGTAAATGAAAATGCGTAAGGAATGCTGCCTGTTTGTAAGTGCATTAATTTAACACAACTGTAGGCTGTACTCAATGTCATGATTGAATCCAAAGAAAAACAAAATTGTGCCTGATGAAAACATCTGGGTTCAAATCTTGATGCCAGTAAATTCTTCCCCCACTGGTAAAAAAGGTTTTAAAATCACATTCTTTTTGGGTTATGTGATTCCTAGGAATTTTCTACAGAGTGCTCCAGCTCTTCTCCCAAACCCATAGCCCAGGGCCACTGGCTGGCAATGGTCGTTCTGGGATCCAGCACAGGGGGCCAGGGCCGAGGCCTCTCCCGTGCTGAGTTTGCACCTGGCAGGTGGGGGACAGTTAACCTCCATCCAGGGACTTATGCACTGAACTGACATCATCCTCCATAGAGGGAATACCTGAGTCACAGCCCGAGAATTCCTGCTTGCTTTGTGAGGTAGGAATTGTCCTCAGACACAAGGAATGTGGAATTGGAGAGGCAGGAATGTGGGGCTTAGGGAGTGAGCAATAAAGGATTGAAGAGTGGGATCTTAGTGCAGAGAAATGAGGGGCTCTGAGGATAGAGAGGGGTGCAGTTCTCAGCCCCATGAAAATTTTAGAATGTGACTCAAAAAGTTAGGAAGTTAATACCTCTGCACCTAACCAGTGCTTTTCTGGCTGAGACAACTTGCTTGTTATAAACTGGTTTGGCTCATTCTTGGTTACCTGCCAAAAATTCCCACCCCTACCCAAGCAGGGTCTGTGTTCTAAGTTTGCTCCCTACAGAGCAGGTTGTGAGCAGTGTGCTCTGCTCCCTGCCTTGTGTGCAGTCCTGCCTGTGGAGCCTTGCCAAAGCCTCACTCTGCATTTCCTGGGCCAGCAGAGGCTGCCACTCCAGAGGGAGAGCTGCTCCACGTGTGGCAGGAGACCTGAGCACGGTCAATGACAAAGTTAATGAGCTGTACATGGAAGGGCTAGTGAGTGTTCTTTCTCTGAATTATGAGCAAAGAGGGAAGGATGGGATGGGGATGTTCTTCTGGAATTTTATTCTGAACGTGAGAAAATGCAGAGTAGTAATCTTGCCAAAGATACTGCTTGGTTATTTCCAGTAAAAACATCCAAACAGTTTGTGAGCACTAGGATGGTGGTTGTTATTCAGAATAAACTCCCACTGTAACCACTCATATTTAGCCAGCTTAGCCTTAGTCTCTGGTCATTGCAGTTAGCTTCAGCAGTCCTTCAGTCGAGGGTGCTCTGTCCCTGGACCAGATTTTACCAGCAGGTAGAGTTGTGTCAGGATAACTGCAGCATCTGAAGCCAGCACAGCACAATTTTAGGTCACGTCTGTGCGAGGTGCTTGGACTTTACTCAGCTGTAATCATGGCTGGGATCCTAATTCAAACAAGCCCTAGGGGTATGTCTGCACTAAATCAGAGCACGAGTGCGACATGTACGGGCTTGGGTGAGCTGCTTTGAAACAACAGCAGTGATGGAACAGCAGCATCAGCTTTCCAAAGATTGTCTGAGCACACTGGGAGCTCGGGGCAGGTGTGCCAGTGACAGGTTGTATTGCATTTCAGGCCTCTGCTGTCCCACAGCTGTCACTAACTGCAGCTGCAATGGTGCCTCTGACTGCAGTGCAGAAGCTCCATAAAGCTGCTCGGTTGCCCTATTATAGAAAATAGGCCATTGACTGGAAAGGAACCCAAATAATGTAAAGGCAACTTTGCTCTATCGGCAGGAGTGTGATCTGAGGCTCAAACCCACAGGAAGCACTCACGCAGTTTCCTGCTCTCTAGAGAGTACGTGTGACATCTTTTCAGATCAGAAACTAGGTACAGGCTCTCATCATGACCTCAGTGTGGGAGCTGCAGATCAGGTAGGTTTTTTTAGTGTTGCTCTGGTTTGAAATTAGAACAAAGGAAGGAAGCACTTTGCTCTTTCTAGTGAAATGCTTATCTGTCACAAGAGGCATGTGGCTTTAAAACTGTTTCTCTTGCTTGTCTCAGATGCAAAGAACATGCCCTGGATTTGGAGTTCAACCAATTTCTTAATTAAAGACAGTTTTACGGTCAGCTTGGAACCTTGTCTATTTCAATTTCAGCTGTTTCAGTTCACAAATAAGTATTTTCCAAGGAAAGTTTTAAGAAAAAAAGATTTTGACAGAGTAAATATAGAATTTCTGCTGGGGAACAACTGACTCAGTAGTCCTGATAATGGACTGGACAGCAGTTTTTTATGTATTTTATCAGTTTTAATCCAACAGGCAGTTATTTCCTAAATGGCAATCTTAATTGAACAGCTCTTTTGGAGCCTACAGAATGAGACAGTTGGACTCATTTCTCTTTCTAGAGGCTAAAGGTGTCTGTATTATAAAATCAGCTTTCTCAATCTAGCTCTAGATTGAAAAATATCAGAGAATTCTGAAAGAACTAAGAAGAGGACTGAAGTATTTGAAAGGAGAAATTCACAGAGATGTATTTATTTTTATTTTATACCCCAAACCAGACCATATCTCATTTAGGACCCCTCACTTTTGGATATGATACACAATACGAATCAATATTGGGATCTGAAGTCAGACATTCAGTGAGCAATGAAACACATACTTAACAGTTAAAAAAAAATGCCAGGCATTTTATTAAATTTTTTGCTTACACAGTTCTAGAAATATTTTTCTAAATATTTTCTAAAATAGGTGTATTCAATGAACTCAAAGAAATCCATTAACTGATTTTCTGTAGCAGGTCAGTTATGCAGTATGTCCCCGTGACCTGTTAATATGCTTAGAAACATCTAGAAGAGGTTCCTCTCACTGCATGTCTCTGTGATGAGATGTATCACACATTGTGCTGTGCCAAGGATGAGTAGAAGGTCCTCACACACCTTCCTGCAGTGCTCCAGCAGGACTGGGAGGTGAAGGCAGGTGCAGCTGACAGGGAAGCCAGGCCCTGCCCTGCTGTTTGTGTGTGTTAATCCATATCAGTGCACAATGAGTCAAGCTTTAGTCACTCGACCAGCTGGCAGCTATTGATGGTTTATTTCTGCACCTGCAGTGTGTGACCTTCCAGATCTGAGTGACACTCGGCTGTTCCATCGGAGAGGGCAGTGGTGTGGTATCTGCAGTGAACAGCACATTTACAGGCTCTGGGATAAGATACCACAGGAAAAGAGACTTCCAGTAATTAGTCTGTTTGCAAGGTTATTCTCCATCCTATTGGTGGTAGAAATGAGAGCCATCAGAAGTGGCTTGGTGAGTGTGGACTTTCTCTTTAGGAACTGGTCAGCTCCAGGGAATGCTGTGTGCAGTCACCCCATCAGCCAAGGGCAGCACATGAACAGAGCCAGGCTGCCCAGTCTGGGCAAATACAAATCCTTCAGATGTTACAAATTAATAAAATAGAAATTGATTCAATAAGGTTCAGCGATGAGTACCTATGGGTTTGAGACTCAATGGCAAAAGCTCATTTGCAAGTACTTCAGGACTAACTAGAATCTCCCAGTGCCATTTAACAGTAGTATGTTAGACATATAAAACCAAGTTTTTGAGGAAAACAGTCTAGAAACACTGTGGGGACAGAACCCAAAATCTCAAAGCAAGGTGAAACAAGGTAAAACTGGCTCCACCAGGAAAGGCAAGCTGCTTAAATGATTGCTATTCCTGTCACATTAAAACCTGTTAGCTGCCCTTCACCCTTGTGGGGTTTTGTTTAGTAGGTCTTGGTAGGTTTGCTAACTGACTTTGTAAAGTGCTGATTTCGTTATCCAAGAGAGACTGATACATGAGATAAGCAGATTATCTGAGCTGGCTTTTCAAGACTGCTCACATGTGTTTACAAATATTTCTGTTTACTTAATTTGTGACAGCTAATACTGACTTCCAGCTGTTATGTGGCTGTGTTTTCATATACTGGTCTTAATGAGTCATTATCAAAAACCTGAAAAGAATAAAACAAAAGAGTGAAGCTATGGAAAACCAATAGAGAAACCTTTCAAATTTGTATTGTTTTGATGTAAATTGTAAATCTCGAGGCCACATCTGTTCAGAATCTAAACGTTTATGTGGGATAAAATCTGAAATTATCAGTATCAACACAGGAACCTTGTAATAGAGAGGGGCAGTGTCAGCTTGTGATACCAGGAGTCAGCTTCCACCAGAGATAACCATAGAGACGTAGGTTCACCATAATCTAGCTGCGTGTGTGCACAATATGTGTTGATGTTACCCTCTGGAGGCCACCTCTTAGGTAAATAAATGACATTTGTTGGCTTGTGAGTGCTGTGTACTGACAAGCGGTCGATAGCACCAGAGGAAGCCTTGGATTCATTAGACCTGTTCTGCCTGAACCTCACTCAGACTGAGATTAAACAAAAAACAAACCCTCAAATTGACAGTAACTTTGTGAAGGTGTTTGACCAATGTCTTACCTCCCAAAAGCGGCATGAAAGTAGAAACTATGGAACATGTCAATCTGCATGTTCTTCATAGAGAGCATTAACAAGGACAGAAGGTTTAAACCTGACATACATCTGACTGTAGTGAAACATCACTGAAGCCTGTGAGTATCTTGATCCTAGGCTTAGGTCAGATTCTCCTTATGCTCAGCTTCAGGCCAGTTGCAAATGTCCTTAGCATTAATCACAATGATCAGAGTAAAAGCTCAGTGAAATTTGTTTGAGAGCCATGGCGTTTGTGGTAATGATTTAAAAATGAAACATTTGTTTTTATTTGGTTTGGGAAATAAGATTTAGTAATCAGTTGGCTGTAACAGAATGAAGTGCACTCCCTCAGCCACTCCTTAAACTGGGCAAGGGCTCCTCAGGTGAGCAGTGTGCCAAATGTCAAGACTTGCAGCGTGTTCCAGGTGACTGTGTCACGCACCACTGCTGTAGTCTGACAGCTACATATGACTTCTGTCTAAGGTCACCCTTGATGCCAGAAGGCCAGCACATTCAAGCAGATCTCTGCAACAATCTGACATGTGCATGGCATTTTTCAGGTCTTTTGATAAGATTTTCAGTGACATGCTCTTGTTTGTTTAACATAAATCATTAATTCTTGGAAACCTGTGATACTGTGTTCTCTGTGAAAAAGAGGAAATTTGTTGGAGATGAGAAGAGGTGGGGGCAGAGCAAAGTAAAACATCTGCCAGAGGATAGAGTGGCACAGTAATGACAAATGATTGGGCTCAATGGCAAGCACCTAGAATGAGCTTGGCTCTTCACCCTCTCTCAGTATGGTGGTAAATGGGAAAACAGTCCCAGTTTAACACTTTGCTAGATGATTTTTTGAACTGTCTTCTAAGCCTTGGTTCCAGTGCCTGAGGAGCTGGTATGTGCCATCAGTGGCTGAGGTTATCCATGCAGTTTGTATGGCAGCAGTGACTGGCTCTGCCTTTCCAAAACAACACTACAACTTTTTTCTCCAGTGCTACCACGGGCTTACAATGGGTGTTACAAACTCCTTTCCTCCGTGCTAATCTTATTCTTGGTCTATTTTGTCTGTCTTGAAACTGATAATGATGAAAAAGGAACAAATCTGTTCTGCTGAAGTCTTCACTGCCTTATTTTATCCCTGTATATATTATCCCTGTGGGATGAATTTATTTTTGCACATTCAGTGGAAGAGATTACTGGGAACAGATGAAAGTACCAAGTTGGCAAGTACTGGATGCCTGAAGGTGTCTGTCAGAGGGACTTGCTTGTGAAATACTCAGCTGCAGGTAAGACTGCAGTTCCTGAGCTGTTCTTTCACTTAACATGAGGAAATGCCAGAGAAACAGAATAGTTTGGGTTGGAAGAGACCTTAAGTGTCAGCTAGTTCCCCCCCCACTTCCATGGGGGAGGGTTTGCTTTGGTTTTTCCCCAAAAACTACCAAAGCAGTTTGTTAGCATGATGTGATAGTGTCTGAGCCGTGTAAATGCACCATGTGACAGCACCAGTGACACGAATCCTGTCCCTGCCTTGGCCAGTCGTGTTGCTGCTGCTCACCACGGTTTGGGGCACCGCTGTCCACAGGGCACCGTGAGGCTGCTCCCCTCCCTGGAGCCCGGAACGGAGCATCCTGCCCGTCTGTGGCAGGCCCTGGCTAATCTCTCTGGCCTGCTATTCAGACCAGTGCAGAGAAAAGATTAATGAAGCCTTTCCTGCTCTTTTAAAAGCCTCAGAGAGGTATTTTCCTAGCAGAGGAAAGCACAAAATGCTGTGTCGCATCTTGCAGACACCTTCTGTGCTGAATCATCCCTTCTGGTCCTGGGGGCAGGAAAGACTTGTACCATTTGCTGATCACACTTGGAGGATCAACATTCGTGACAGTTTGGGGAGTGGAATAACACTGTAGCCAGCATTCATAGGACTGCTGGTGATTGAAAGCAGGACTGCCATGTACTGGGCAATTGTCCACTGCCCTGCTGACTGGTACCTGCAGTGTTTGATCTTGTATTTGTTATGACTTTTCTTTTCGTTTTTGATTTTTTCTTTTAGTTTGGTTGGTTCGTTTTGGGTTTTTTTGTGGGGGGTGGTGGTGTTATGTAAGGTCATGAGTAGAAAGACCCAGTTCCATACACTTTTACTCATGTAATGACAGCCTTGGCTTGTCCTCATTATTTATTTACAATGTGGCCTTGTGGCTTAAAACAGAACAGAACTTTCTGAAACAAATGCTTGCTCTGCATTTCTCTCTCAGATTTCACACTATCTTCTGAGTGTTGAGCTCTCCGGGGCAAGCCCTGTGTCGAGCTGGTGATGCCCACTCCAGGCCTCCGAGGGAGCCTCAGTGCAGCCAGGGCATCCAGCTGGCCCTGCGAGCACAGCCACGGCACTCTGGTGAAGCACCAGCAGTATTTGCCTAGAGGAAACACGTCTCTCTTCTGTCCCATATCCGCTGTTCTCTGCTACCTGCAGGATTCCAAACCCCCCTGACTGCCAGCAGCCCAGTGCAGTCACGTCAATGGTCGTGTCCTGCTCCCTGTGGCAGGGGCTGAGCCCGGGCAGGGTTTGTCCCCGCCTGCCACCCTGTGCCATGCGGGGCAGCTCTGCTGGCCTGTGCTCCTGCCGGGGGGGGGAGCTGGGACCTTGGGACTGGCTCCCGGGAAATCCACGACCTGGCACTGGACGTGCTGTGCTCCCTCCACTGCTTCTCACTGGGGTTTTTCAACTTCATTTCCATTTCACAACAGTGTGCTTCTGCCAACACTACCAGAGGCATGTCAGCAGTAGCTCGAAATGTAATTTTCTTGTCATGTACCATTGCCTAATTATTTATATTGCTTATTAGAAATATGGATAGTTTAACATAATCTGCTGGGAATCAAGGCAGAGACAACCATACTCTACATGTATTTCAAATAGAAAAAACAGATACAAAGACTATGAAAATCACCTCTCAGTAAGCATGTGACACCTCCGATAGAGCTCTGTTTCTTCTGCCAGGCAGGTCCTTTGTTTGTTTCCTTACTTTCACATGTCTAGAAAGAAGGATTGAGAGAAACAGTTAGATCCAGCCTTTGTATTTAGCATAGTAAATCATGTGGCTCAGCTGCTTTGCCATCATTATTTCACTGAACCAAATTTATCCCAATGCATGTACACTGATTTAAACCAGAAATTAATTTAGCCCATCACTTTTTTTAAACACAAAAATACTCAAGTTGGGTGGAACTACAACTATAATTGGAATCAGTGTCTGAAACAAAAACATTAAAGGCCAAATTCTCCTTAGAGGACCTGACCTTAGACATCTCATGTCCACATTAAAAAAGAGGAAGGAAAAGGGCATAGTCTATTGTCTCTTACAACTGGAATATATGATATCATACTAAACCTCCAAAGTAACTCCCAGTGAATAAATATTATCACCAAAGAACTGTATGTGTATGATTAAGAATCGTTTAATAAGTGAAAATGACTGCAATTCAGGAGATGTGGAAGACCTTATAGGATCATGTAGCATTAAAAAAATACATTTGAAATGTTTCAGTCTATGTATTCTCGAAGGGCTCTGTTTGAAAAAAAGTATTCTATTGGCATATCCAACATCATCCAACTTGTGGAGTCTGACAGGTGGTCCCTGTGTGTCCTTGGGACACTCCTGCACACCCCTGAGGCCTGTCCAGGCTTTTCCCTGGTCACACGAGTGGGACCTCTGTTCCCACTGCCTCCTGAGGTGCTCTGTGAAGCGGGGCAGCGTTTCACAGCAGAGCTGCAGCTCAGCCTGGGGGCAGCCAGGCCAACTGCCCGAGGGGTGTGAGCAGCTGGAACAGATGGGGTGCCCTGGGGCTACCCCGCTGCTTGAGATACTCAGCAGAAGGCTGACAGCCCGGGCTGGCTGGTGCACACCTACCTCCAGCCTCTGGTGCCTTGGATATTCCTCCCCTGCTTTCCAAACAGGGTACAAGAGGAATTTGGAGGTCAAAGAGCCAGTAGTAGAATATTTAAGTAAACTAAAACAAGAACTGAATAAAAGATTAAATCAGACACCCAGGTCTAAGATAGAAATACAGTTTTAGCAGTGAGTGTTGAAACCATTGGAACTGTCAAACATGGGAAGATTCTCCATGACTTGTCCTCTGAGGACTCCTGGCACCCTTCTGGAAGGGTATGTTGTAGCCAAACAACATTAATAATCACTTTAGGATGTTACTGGGGTAATATCAAAGGACCCATGGTTTATAAGGGGTCAGACCAGAACAGGGATAGCCCTTTCTGTCTTTGAGTCATGTCAATGTAAACTAATAAAACTAGAGGTTGGAATTTACAGCAAAACAATTTAAAGGTACAAATAATATATTATGCAAAAGCTTTCATTTGGGAGAGGAGAAAATAAATCTGTGGAAATTACAGATAGATTAATTACAACAAGAGACATCCTAACAGGATGAAAGAGAAAACCTATTTAGTAGGCATCTGGTTTAAATTGCTAAATCAGCCATGTCTGGATAAACAATAGTAAGTGTCACAAGCCACCTCTGAGTTCCAGTAGGCACAGTATCAGTGTTTCTGGGATGGAGTGACTCTCAGTTAAATTCTGCTCAGGAGACTGGGAGTCAATTCTAACAAGGAGGAAGAGGAACAGGGAAAATCCCAAGCACCTTCCCATAAGCCACCTGAAGAACTTGTCCCACAAGCCTCAACTGTTTGTTTCCATCAATACCACCCTTTGTACACAAAGAAACAGCCCATGCCTGGACCTGCTGGCAGCAGGGAGAGCAAAACAGCCGCGGGAATGAGACGTGTGTCAAGACTTGCTCTTGCCCCGTCATGGTGCAGCCAAGGCAGGGATGAAATATGGAGACCCAGCCCCTACTCTGATTGGAAGGGCCTGGTTCATCATATTTTGATTGGGTTCAAAGCCTTAAAATATTTCAGTGATGGCAATTAAGGGGTTTTGTTCTTTACCTTCTGTAACTGGAGTTTTGAAACTGACTCTAAGCATTACCTTTCCTTCATGAAGAATGGATTCCTTGTAGGAAACATGAGGGTTTCTGTTGGTTTCTACATTTATATGGTGGAAGAGGCCAATCTATCCCTCACTGGCCATGTGGGTGACCAGGGAGTTTGATATGGTTTGTGAGAATGGCTGAAGATGGGCAAAACATGCGCCGTCTTGGCAGAAGCAAATGTGCCCCTGCTGTGTTCATCACATGTTGGACAGATCTCGTGCAGGATGGAGTCTGAACTGCAAGAGTAGTTTATGTCCAAGAACCAGCTGGACACTTCTGAGAGATCACGTTTAGAGAAACACTAAAATATTGCCAAACAGAACAAAATCATGAGCTATCTGGCCAAGAGCTGGGTGAATACCACTGGCAAGCATTCGTTTGACTAATTTGTTTCCATCGGCTTTGAGTCATGTGCGCTGTGTCTTCATTCCTCATCTGGTTGCATTCTTTAGTCAATTCAATTATTTTTAACATCGCTTATTTAACTTTTGTTCTTGTAAGCTTTACTTATTTATGTTGATAGAAACAGTGATATTGACATTTCTGAGGTTGCTCTGTTTGTTCAGTATCTGGAATATAAATGGTGGGTTGTGATTCCAGCAGGGCGGTTTATGATCCACAGCGTCCTTGCCCAGGGAATGACAGCACTGCTGTAAATGCTGATGATTTACTGTCTTGTTTTGTGAGTGGCTGGACCTAGTCAGGACTTGTCATGTTAGAAGCTTTTGCCCTCTGGAATAGATCAGACCTACCTGGGGGTAAACTCTCAGCTTAATGAGAAGGCAGGGATTCCTTCAGGAACATCCCATCAGGGAACTTTCTCAGGAAAAGAGAAAGGGAAAACAGAATCTAGAGGAAGGTCACTTCTCCCCTTCTCTACTTCTGAGAGTTTCTGCAGTCACTTTTTATGTTCATCCTCATTGCAATACTTGCTGTGGAGAGGAGTAATGGAACCAAGGGACAGAAAGCTGTGGGAAGAGTAGCATGTGATGGGATACAGCAGAACTGATTCGCTGGGAAAATGCAGAGCTAGGATTGATTTGGAGATTCAGAAGCAGACAGAGGTGTGAATTAAGCACCTGCAGAATAATATTGCCCTCCCTCTGCATTTCCTGAGGGGCCAACTATAGGCAGAAGGATGAAAAAATCTCCTGGGGGGAGACAATATGAAATGGGATGCAAAACTTGGAAGGGTGAGGGGGTGGATTTTAAAAATCAAAAGGTAGATAGATCAAAACTGGAAGCTGAACAAAAGTGATTTCCTAGTTTTGCATCATTCTTGTAACTGCCTGGAATCTGAGTATTGTTTTTACCTTTTTGACAATTGCTGCTGTAATTCCGGTCCCTCCTGAAAATTCACCTGTAATAATGGAGAGAATATAAGCAGACATACTGATGCAATGGATAATTTTTTTGTTTACTGTCTTTAGGCTGGTATTAAAAGCCATCAGAAGCAACAGGGATTCAAAGCAATATTCTGTTCTCATTTATCTATATTTCGACATGATCCACTCTGTGAATTGTTACAACTTGAAGCTGCATTTAAGGCAATATAAAAGAATAAAAAGTAGCACAGGTTTCTGAGGTGTCATCATATATGTGCTTAAATACATGTGGCATATATACATACATGTGTATCTGTGTGATGTATATCTACAGTTCCCAACACTCTAAAGCCCTGATCTCTGGCTTTCTTATTACACACATGGGTTTAGACAGTTTAGATTTATATTATTTAACATCTCGTTTACATACACACAAATTATACTTAATTTGTCTTTAATTACTGAAAGCGTATTTCCTTAAAATTGTTGAGTTCCCTTTCTGCCTTCTCTAATAGAATTCCTTCTGCTTCACCTGGCTAAAAAGCCTTTTAGGTGAAATCCTGGTTTGTGGGAAATCACATTGAAGCCGCAGTAACACAGCAACCAGCAATTAAAAATAAGCTGATGCAAACAACAAGAACAGCAAATGTAATCAAAAGCCAGACCTGACACTCTGCATTCTATGGATTTTTTCTCATTCTTTTGGGGAGCAGTTTGATTTGCCTTGCCCTTTCCTTCAGGCTTTCTGTGGTTCTTATTAATTAGAATTTGTGCTTATAAATTGCTGTTTAAAAAAAACCTCTTCAGTTTTTGCTTTTTAGTTTTGGTTTTTGTCTGTCCTTCTCCTTGCAGCTCCCCACCAAATGCTCCAATTGTTTACCTACAGTTGGTTCAAACAAGGATGAATTGATGCTTGAGATTGTGCTATAAGACATCTTATTTAAATTTAATTGTGATCATAGTTTTTCAATGTTCCTGGTTAGGTTTGTTGATCCGTTTCTTATTGGAGACAGAGAAAATGGAGATTTCCTTCATTTCAGGCATGGCATCCGTCGTGGACTGGTTCAGTTCTGGCACAGAGGTGGAAGGTCTTAACTTCAAACTAAGAGAAGGAATAAACCAGGAACCAGGGAACGCTTAGGGAGTGGGCAGCCCTGTGCCAATTCCCAGGCTTCTGCAGCTCTCTCAATAGTGACACTGAATTTAGTTATACACCCACATTTCATCGTCTCTGTCTCCCAAAGTTCAAAATGTTCAACTTCAGACTCCTGGAATGTTGTTTTTCTCAGTGCATAATTGCAGTCAAATCCCGAGGTTCAGCTATTTCAGCTCAGTGAAAGTTCCTGCAGTCAGGATTTGGCCCTGCTGTAACCATACTGGTACTTTGGGGTCCTGTATGCTCCACTCTTTCTGAAGCACAGGACCTTTTAAAGGCTTCATCCTAGAGCATCTGTGGTGGTCTGGCATATGTGCCATAGAAAATAGCCTAGAAAGTGCAAATATTGTTTGTTCCACCAGCAAAATGTGTGGAAAATCATATTATGTCATATTCTGTCCCAGTGCTACAGCAGCATCAGGCCCAAGGACCAAGAATCCCAGAGTCTCCCATGAAGAAACGCTATCTCTGAAATAGTTACACCAAATCCAAGTCTTGCCAGTGAGCAGGCAATCCCAAAGAAGGAGCCAGTGGTACAATTCCTACGTTTGCAGCTGTGCTCTGTAACCAGTGGCTGGCTGGTCTGAGCTGAATTCAGGTGGCAGCTGCAGGGCCACCCCAGTGGCACAGAAACGCTGCCCAGCCTCAAGGAATGGTCTCACTGCTGGGCCACAACCCAGCAGGGCTCAGGGCAGTAGACAAACACTTTGTGTTGATAGGGAACCTGTGGAAATGAAAAGATGTTATCACCTGGAGTTTATGGTTGTTGACATGCACATCTATTGCCGTTGTGCAAACAATAAATTTGGTTGCAATGCAACAGTAGAAAATCCTCAGCATGAAGTCAGAGAGAAGAGTTATTGAGAGGTCTTGCCAGGATTTGAAAAGAAGAAAGGAGTTTCTAAGGGAGAAAAACAGCTTGAGGGAAAGTCTAAATTTAGAAATAGGTCTCCATGTTTAATAAGATAAATATAAGGCTGAGTCAACAGTAAATATATCCAGGAGATTAATGATGAAAGTAGAGCAGACATGAAGGAATCACATTCTCACAACTCAAGAGCACTGGGAGAGTGCTCAAAGGAACAAAAAAGCTGGTTGGCAGAAGCCAGATCTGTTCCTCAGCCTGCTGAAGCAGAGGTGTGCCCATATGACTGACTGTCTTACACATACAAACTGTTATGTATATGTATTTTTTAAGGAAGAAGCAGCACTTCATGAAGTGAAGGTAGTGAAAGTGAAGGTCAGAAACCAGACACGAAGGTCAGTTCCACCTCCACAGAATAGCTCATCAGTCTGTCTGTTTCATTTTGCAAGTGGATCCTTAACTATTGTTTCTTTTCATTAGAAAAAGATAGCAATCTTAGTCTTCTCATAGCTTGTATAGAAAAACAATCTTCTAATTCAGCTGTAGCTTTGCCGTGGCCAGATTTTCCACCAATCCAGTGGTTTAGCTCAACTGACTTTACTGCAGCAATGTTTTCTCACTCTGGCTGAGGATCAACTTTGGCGCTTTGACTTTTTGATCTAAAATATTTCCAGAATGAAAGGTATTGTCCTGATCTGTTACAGAAGGGTAGTAATGAATACTTACTGCTATAAATCCTGTTGGATGAGGCTCTAGCTTAAATGCCTGTTTATCTTGGTGACATGCTGACTGAAGCATTTCATGGAACCTGTTAGTTGACAGAGGGAGAGAGTTGAAGGGGGAATGTTTGCTCTCAGTGTTTATCTTCCCTGTGCTGTACAATCCGTTCATTCCACTTCTCAGCTGGGATGGATAAAGCACAAGGGCAAGTTCCTCCTGCGCCACTTGACACGGAGCAGAGTGCTGTACCAGACCTGGCTTTGAACGGAACCTGCTCCATTTCCCTTCTCCAGGAAGAGTGCACTGCTGGTCCCTTCCACTCCCTGATGAATGATAATTGTGCAGTCACATAGGATGCTCCTGCTACTCTCCCTGTTGTTTTACTCCTCTCCCACAGCCTTCTTTCCCACAGGTTGGCTGTGTATGCATCACTTGAAATTGCAGAACTGAGATTTCGTCTCTAAATGGACATTTTAGTCCAGATATTTAGGGAAAAAAGAACCAAAAAAGCCAAACTCTGAGATTTAGAGGTGTTTTCATGTAAGGCAAAAATGCATGGGTTTTTTTCAGACTTCTTAGCAACTGCAGAACAGAGGGTGGCACCTTTTTCTCATTGCCCTCACTGTGGTCAGTGTTCCCACCGTGCTGTGAGCCAGAGCTCTTCCTTAGTTCACTGGGGAACTAAAGCTCAGGGGTCTGCTTAAGGATCTGTGTCCTTATTCTGGTGGCAGAGCCAGGCTCTGTCCCACGACTTTTCCATCATATCACAGTCCCTGTGGTCGGGAGGACTACAAAGTAGGTGATATGTCTGAAGTGCCCAATTTGTTGTGCATGTGTTTACAGAGCAGCTGTGCTACACACGAGCTTGTAGAGAACACACACATCTCCAGCTGAGCTCTGAAAGCACCTGGGAAATCTTGTGGCCAGGAGGAGTCTGCCACTGCCATGGAAATTCCTAACCCAAAGATGAATTGTCCATGTGGACCGTAGAGAGACCACACGCTGGATGCTGTGCTTTATGTCAGGAACTCTTTGGAGACGGAAAACTTTTTTCCTGTTTGTACCTAATAAAATGTCTCATGATCCAAGACTGGCCTGTAACTGACATTTATGATGTAGCATGTTAAATGTGTATCAAATGTATGCTGTCCCCTTATACAGGGCTGTTTGTTTTCTCCCGGTTTGTTATTCCCCTAATCTAAACCACAAAACAGTTTTTCTGAAGTTTACTGTGGAGGAGCCTAAAGACTCCTGGTCTGTTGAACTGCAGGGGAAATGGAATACTGAATTGGAAGTGAAAGGTGAAGCAGGTAACAACAGCCTGTAGTCAGGGGAAAGCAATGCCACCTGAAATTAAAATTATTGTATCTGGGCTGGTAAAGTTTCCTATGGCGTTTAACTGTTCACAGTAACATTTCGATTTTATGCAAGGAGGAACCAAAAGAGTTAATGATCGTGTAGAAGTGTTAGACATCAGAATCCTGACAGCCTAATTGCTGTGCTGACAGCAAGGGCTGTTTCACTGCTCTGGTGGGATTTCCATCTCCAGAGCTTGTACTGAATTACAGCGGTGGCAGGGACTCAGACACACCTTCCTAACGCACCTGCTGGCTGGGAGGATGTGTGGGTGGCTCCCAGGGAACACAGACAGGCAAGGAGTAACAGGCAAAAGCACCTGTCAGACAGTCTCAACATTCCCTTTTGTGCAATGGGATCAAGCCCACATTTTAAGGTGTTTGAGAAAAATAAAAGAATAAACAGAAGTTGTTCTAATTTTATCCAATGCTCATTTTTCAGTTTATCAAGGTGCATTTGATTTTTGCTTCCATCTTGAATAAAAGAATAAGGGATCCAAGACACCTCTAATCAGAAAGCAAGTGGTGAAGTGTATTTCTATGGAGGGATTGGTATTGACCATGAACAGCTGCTTTGTCTGTGCATTTCAAATTACAGTGGCCCTCTTATTGCTGTGCACAGGCTGCCGTATTTGTTGACACTACTACATTTAATAGGGCTGCTGTTGAATAAAGAGTCAAATATTCTAAATATCAGCTCAGGTCATTTGTGCTGTAAAAACCTGGAATGCAGTGAATCCCACGATAAGATTCTCGTGAAGATAGGGCAGGATACAGCTGAATTCTCCTCAGGTCATTTCTTTGGAAGTTACACTCTGATTTTGCTTCTCATGTTGTAAAAATATTTGCAGATTTGAGGAGCTAGGATTTTTAATGCTGTCTTCGTACTGATTGGCAAGACAAGCATGATTGTTCTAGCAAGTTCACCCTAATGCTTGCTATTCTGGAAAAAGAACTTTATAAAGCTGAGAGTTTACAGGAATTCCATGGAAAGCTAGAGAAGGAAATTACTGCACTGTGTTCTGCAGGAAAAATGAGACTTTGTTTTTTGAAAACTGAGCAATTTTCAAGCAACTGAGGCAGCTGGTGAAGCAGCTCTTGGTGCAGTCTCAAAGCTGCTGGTATTTGATAGTGCTTCATTGTGTACTGGTTCACAGTGGGCAGTCTTTAAAAAAGCACCTGAAAAACATTGCAACAGAACTTATATCAGATGAATGAACAACACAATGGACTTTTCTTGTAAGCATAATGTGAACTTTGAGTTACTTTCATTATTTAACTATGGCATAAACTAGACTGTGTCTGACTGTGTCCTGTAAGAAAACTGTAGTAGATTTCTATATAATAATGTAGAACCAAGGAAAAGTGTTCCAGAAATTGTATAACAAATAACCCATAGGGCCACCAGGGAGCCTGAACATGTGATCTGACACAGCAGTCACAAAAGGAGAGCTGAATCATCTCACAGGATTTAGTTCCAAGCCCCTGAACAGGCGCTGCTTCTCCTCAGTGTCTGTAGTCACTTGTTAACATCAGCTGCAGATCTGGTCTTCAAATGCTTCATTTTTTGGTATGGATTGTAAAATTATGGTGGGTCTTTCAACATGATGCCCTCTGTCGCTGAGGGAAAAAAGACAGCCACAGCTGGATGCTCCAGGCCATTGGAGTGCCAGTCTCTAAGTCAGCTTCTAGACCAAGGGAGAGCAGAGCAGAGAGGGAAGGCTTTGAAAAGCCCAGACCCTCGTCCTCACTTCCACTCAGCTCTGTCAGAAATTTATTGCAGATTTTCATGTCATCTCAGTAATTGAAACCAGCACCAAAAATCAACAGTTTCAGAGAAAAGAAATTAAAACTGAAGACTCTTATCATGATACAAACTAATACTTCTCAGAAGGAACAGCATTCTGAGTTTGTACTCCGGCCAGCAAGAGGCCGAGGCCAGAGAAGTCAGGCTCTTCCATCTGCAGAACTCAGACCTCACTGAAACACCAATGAATCCTTCGAGTTATTCTCTAAAATGTGGTAACTTTTTTGAACTTGTTACCAAGTGACCCAAACTAGCCAGAACAAAACAAATCTAAAAAAGTCAAGTCATGTTAGAATAGAAATTAAAATGTTTAACCTTTTCAATGAAGAAAACTCCAAATTAGCTAAGACAGAAGAGAAGTAAAAGAACTTATAAACAAGTTCCCCTGCCCAAGCCTGGGCAGCAGCTGCCCTGCTCTCTTCCCATCACCTCTGAGCCTGGTGCTTGCTCAATCGTCCCTCTCAGGGTCCCGCTGCTGGAGCCGTGGGCTCGCAGCTCCTCGCTGTGCCTGTTTCTCTCCATTTGTCTGCCATGTTCTTTCTTCTTCCCTGGAAGCTTCTGTCCCAAGCAGTCTCAATTGCTCCTCAAGGGAAGAAGCAATTTCTCACTCCCTCCACAGGATTTCTTCAGACCCAGTCATTTGTTTTTTAAAGGCAAACAACACACAAACTAGCAACAAATCAAACAGATACTGGCTGTCACAGAAATCCATAGCAAACTGAATAAAAATTAGATTTAAATGATCTCTCTGAAGTCCCACTGGGTGTTTATGGCATAAGCAGGATTAAAGCCTTTGTCTGGTTTGTGGGTATGTTTCCTCTCTGAATAATGCCATACTCTTGCCTGGAGTGCTTGAGAGTGAGAAGATTCTTTGTAAATTCTGTTTTCATTGGGAAGTCTGTAGGAATTGTTCCCGAGCTGTTCTGTGACACTCTGCAATGTCCACGTCATGTCAAGAAGGGACATCCAGCATTTCAGTCCTAATGGTCTGGCCACTGTTCTGTACAAATTGAGAACACCCATGGCATAAACACCTTGCTTTGGCAAGAGTGGGAAACCTCATGAAGTCTGAGCTTGGTTTGTTAGGGAAAGGAAAGGGAAGCTTATGTTGCTGTACTGCAAACCTTGGTTTGTTTGGGATAAACTCCCCTGGCTTGTTCACCGCCTATGGCTGTGGGGAGAGCAGCTGCTTCTGCTGGGCTGCCAGCAGCCAAGAGCAGCAAAGCCTCTGAGTCTGAAACTTGCTGTGCTCTGATGCCAGTGAGTCCCAGGTGACCCGGGCAGGAGCTGTCCGCAGGGGTTCATCACTGCTCAAAACGGAGTAGAGACAATCATCTGCCTGAGCACCAAAATCCGGCAGAGGAAGCAGGGCTGGAGAGGCCAGAGGCTTGTGCAGCTGTGCTCAGGGGTGGAAGTGGGCTCAGACTGCCCTGAGCCAGCTCCCGCACTGGCGACTGAGCTGCCAGATCTCATTGCGCCTCCAGAACCAGCACTCCTTAGAGGAACATGCGAGATCTAAGAAGCCTGAGTTTTAAGAGCTGGGATACTGCAGTTAACTTAACCTGGCATTTGGCCCAGATTTCAAAGTCCTGGTGGAAAAGTGCTCCAGCTCCTAAGGAGACTGTCAAAATTATGACACTACTGAGGTGTTCCATCCCAGTTCCAGTTCAGGCATCCCTTCCTGCTATTGCCTGGCCAAAGGCAATCTGGGCTGCTGCAGTTGTTGTATGGTGCCCAGAGCCCTGATGAGGTGTCACACAGAGCAGCCCCATTCTCAGCTGCTTACAGCAGTGTGGTGGTCAGAGAAGCAGTTCCAGAGTGCAGTTTTTATAACAAACTGTCCTGAGCAGTCAGGTTCTGAACCAGGTAAGCCAGGCTGTTAGACCCTTGCTAAGGCAAGTAAACAACTAAATATACAGTTCATAATTTTCCTGTCCTCTTCTAATTTTTATCATTAAAAAAAAAAAAGAAAGAAGAAGAAAAGGAATGCCAACTCCTGCAGTCTTTATAATGTGTGCAAACCCTTGCCATGAGGCTGTGAGCAATACATGAGCTGCCTGCATCTGACCACTTCTCCTTTACTATTCCTTTCACTAGCCCAGTAGGAACAAAAATCCAACTGCATCAGTGGGAACAACTGTATGTTTCCAATTCCATTTCCATTTTTGATTCAGAACACTTTTACTTTGGCTCAGTACATTATCCAGTGCATTTAAATCTATATTTAGTTTCTTATAAAGGAGAAGCCCAGTCGCACAATCCCATCTGTAGTAGATGTTTTGACATGCATGCTGTAAACCAGTGATTAGCAAGCTTTTTGCAGTCCCCACAAGCCAAGATGAGTTATCCTGCTGTGATTCTCTTGGTGACACAGTATTGGACATCATGGGATCCTCTGATGCCATGTGGCCAAAAATTACAGGAACTGTAATTCATCGGCAAGGTGAGGACAGCTTTCAGGGAGATACCACAACATCCTGTCACTTTGGAAATTCTAGCTACATAGCTGGGAAACTACAACTTGCTTAACTTCTGGTTCTAATTCTGGCTCCCAGATGTGTGGTTCCAGCTGCAGAGGACTAGCACGCAAATCGGCAGTGCCACAGGGACTCAGGAAATGTTAATGTGTGTAATGCCAGCCTGTGGCCTTGCACCTCAGAAAACACTGAACACGTTCCACTTCCAGTGAAGTTACTTTCTTTCTGAATATAAATGAGAAAAAGAAGAATTTTATTTTAAAAGCACATGCAACATAATGTTTACTTCTATAATGGCTCAAATAGAAAATACAAAATGAGAAAAAATGCACTGTAATTTTTCAATAAACGGGCATAAAAACCAACCCCACCAACACAAGGGTGAACGAGTGTTTTATGTGACAGGTTATAGTTATCCCATGCATGAGTTTTGGAGGCAAATGTAATCCAAATGGATTAAGGGCAGCCAAATTGCTAAAATAAGACTCATAATAATAAAAACCAGCCCAAATGAATCATGGCCTGTATGGGTCGAGTGGTGAATCACATTCCGTGACAGAGGAGAGTCCCTAAAAGTTGTGTGACTGTGTATCTTAATAAAAAATAATTTCACAGTGGAACTATTGGACGTAAAAATGACAGCTATGATGCAAAGCTCTCTGGATGCTCTGTGTTTAATAAATAACCTCAGAATATAATGTTCAAGCACAGGAAATTCCCTCCTGGGCCAGTCCAGTGGTGTGTTTTTGCTAACACAGAAAGGAGGTGCTTTTTAGGAGAAGCCATGAGCCTGGCCACTTTCTGAAGTCTGTTTCCCTGATTTTCCCATGGCATCCAGAACTGTTATACTCTTGGAGGGTGGAGAGTCCATCTCTGAGGGTTCATCCACCCTGAAGGCAGTGGGGAATCAAATATGTGAAGAAGAGCTTGGTGGTGCCTGGAGCAACAGAACCTCGTAACTGCCCCGTTTATGTTTTCAGCTGTCCTTTGCATAGGTATTTATTGACTGTAAATGGTGCCAGAACCTTTTGGAGGATCTTTGACTAGGAATGTTTGGGTATTCTTTGGTTCTGGGTGAAGGGATTATCAAAGTTCATCAGCGGCTCTGTGGTCAGTCATCCAAAGCCAAGTTATCATTATTGCAGCACAACTGTGGGATGCAAAGAGCTAAGGCAGTTAAACCCAAAGCCCCTCCACCTTACCTGTGCTCAGATTCTGCCTGTGGAAGCACCTGCTCCTCCTTTTCCTAGGGAGGTATAATTGGACTTTGTTTATGCGAATAAAGGGTTTCATTGTAAAGATTGATAGGTTCTAATTGGGAAAAATCTGGCAAAGATTATTTGTCAGTTTTATGGAATAAAGCTGCTTGTCATGCTTTTACCTCCAGGAACTGGAGGAAGGCCAGGGGAGATTGTTCTCCTGTAACCTTTTATGAAGAGCTTCTTTTGATAGCACACAAAAAAAAGTCTGAGAAGAAAAGAAAGAAAAAAATCAACAAAGAAACTCCCCAAAACAACATAATTTCAACACCCAGGATCAGGAAACAGGAGTGGCTGAAGAGCCAGGCTGTCCCTTTAAGTTACACAGTTGTCCATGGGCTACAAAGCCATTAGACCTCCAGAAAAATGAAAATGATTCCATGTTAGTAATGGTCTTAGTTAAATACAATGTCTTGTTCTGATGTCCACTTACTCAAACCAGGATGCAATAATTCCAAAGGGGATTGAAAAGACAAAAACAATCCAGTAGCTGGTAAACAAATTTTGGAAGCTAAATTCATCTCAAAGGAAGGATTTTAGAAATTACTTGACCACCCTAAGTAGATCTTTGCAATCAAAGTCATGTGATAGTTGGGGCACTTCAAGTGCCCCACTTCAGTTCTGCAGACAAAGACGGGACAAAATTTCATGCTAGAAGCAAAAGTAAAAAAACATGTCTCTTTAAAATAAATGATATACAACTTTCCAGCAGTGAAGGTAATTAAACATTGCAGTTGTTTATCACGGACAACAGTGGCTTCACCAGCTTTTGAACAATCTCAATGGAATTAGAACCATTTCAAGAACATGTGTGTTAGTTTAGCCTTAAAAAGAATTACAACCTCTGTATTCAGGTCAAATTAAAGGACCATAATATTCCCTTTCACATCTTTCAGCATTTGGATCTATAAATCTACTTCAGAGAAACTTCTGTTGGGCTGGAGGCTGAAGGGCTGGGAGGGCTGGGAGGGCTGGCAGTTTCAGGATATCATTGTTCTGTTCCCTTCACTTTGCTTCTAATGCGCTAAAAGCAAGTGACTTTTTAGGATTGTGTCTTAGGGCTCTGCTTTCCCAGGAACATAACTGGGAATTTAGCTGTCCTCCCATGGCTGCCTGTCTACCTGAGCTTTGGTGTCCATGTGGTCAGAAATGATCTTTTGACATTCTTCCTTCTTTAGTAACTCCTGCTTGTGGAATTGGGAATAACCAGAAATAGCTTCTTGTTTGTTATGTTTCTCCTTCCAGGTGAAATGACTCCCTGCAGTGTGTGACATTCAGGGTATGTCCCGACCTCCAGCTGGTCCCAGCATGAAATACCATCTGTATGGTTTTGCCCCGCCTCCCACAGGCAGAAGGGACGCATCTTTACACACCTTCTGCACACCCATAAACACTTGTTTATCATCAGTGTCATAGACATGGAATGTGGACTCTGCTGTTTCTCAACTATTTTGGTCAAGGCTAGACTGAAATGTTAATGTCTCCTTTTTATGTAGGACAAAATGAAACTCTGGTTCTATTATGGCTGATCAATATTTTCCTAATTATTCAATAGTCTGTCTCCATGTAACAGCTCTCCAATGGAGTTTTGAGTGCGAGACTTGAGTACTTTTAGGGTCACCCTTGCCCAGAGCAGCCCCTGAGCAGGTACAGCACATGCACTGTGGTACCTGTGGCACAGTTTCATATATGATTCCCAGATTTGTGCAGCTAAGGCATTGTGTCCATGCAAGGAATCAGAATGAGCTGTTTGTGTGCTTAACTGTGTTTAGATCACTGCCTGCATTCTCTCATGCTCACTGATCTCTGTTTTCATGGCATATTTAACCCATGATTTTTCAGATTTTTGTGCTATCACTATTTATCAGAGATTTAACTTGTTCATTTCTCAGCCAAGCTCAGTATTCAGCACAGACCCAAATCTTCAAGGATCGGTGGGAGAGGGGATGCTACCCAAACCTTGTCACTCTCAGAATGTTCTTCTTGCTCCATAAAGTACACAGGGTTGCCCAAAGTTCTTCCATGATCTAGTAAAGAGGTTTTCAGAAGTAGATATTGGTATGAAATGCCAGAAAAAGCAACAACCTAATGCTGCCAATTCTATCTCACTGCTCTTCCAGAGCTGGAGAGCTGGGCAGGCTGTGCTGCAGCCTTGGCAGTTGGAGCCCCTGGCAAGACCTTTGTGCTCTGTGCCACACAACAAACACGGGGCAGAGACAATTCTTGTCTCCAGGGCTTCGAAACAGGACAAAGAAGAGGGCACCAAAAAAATCCGGTTATTCTTCTGTGTCACAGGCATAATAGGATTGTAGGTCCAGCGTCAACAAAAAAACGGGAAACGAAGGATGGAAACAGGAGACAAGGAAAGGACAGGAGAGGGCAGTGGTGGCGTTTTCCCCAGGAGGAGTTGATCCTGCAATCACTTTGTAGTCAAACGCTACAAACGGGCAAGCTAAAAACCTCATCAGTGATTGCAGCCTCGATGAGAGGCTACTCTAAAGAATTATCTATCCTGATAAGAACTTTGGGTAGAGATGTTTGCTAAGTATCTACCTCCTACTGTCCCAACTAATTCCATGTTTTGCATTTGCTAAGCAAACCATCTGTACTTCTGAAATTACAGATGATTAATAATAGTACTTGTTAACAATACGGGCTGTCCTGGGAATAGCAGAGCTGATACTGGAAGCGAGGGCAGGGCAGTGGGGCAGGATCTGGCCTGGTGGTTGTGGTCAGCTTGGCTGGATTCCAGAAACTGAGGTTTGTAGTTGAGAATAAACATTTTAAGAGATACCTCAATCAATCCACCCTGCATGGATCATGTGCACTATTCTTCGTAAATAATGAAATGCGGAAAGAAAAAAGTGGCTGTGTTGCATTGGGAAATGTATCTTTGTGTCTTTGTGCACGAGGGGGAATGGAGAGGGAAGGGCACGGTCAGAACCTGGTCCCACAGAGACACTTCCTGAGACACCCTGCATCGACCATCGTGGTGGCTTTTCCAGTCAGGTTCTGGCTGCCAGAAGTTGAGTCTATTTCCAGTGGTGAAGAATCACTGAAGCAAATCCTGTGTAGCCTGGAGTTCCTGTGGGTGTGCCAGGGAGGCTCAGAGGAACAGGGTTGTGCTGGGCAAATACTGCATGACAAAAAGTCCCTGTCCCCAGAGGTTACAGTTCATAGCAGGCAGAGCAAACAATGGTAGAACAAACACGTGTCATCCTTCCAAACAAGGTGACACAATTTAGATCCTAAAAATGGCAAAAGTTTTTTTCTCTTGTCTGTAAAATATCATAAGGACCACATAAGGACAAACAGCTGGCTCATCCCAGCAGAGGGAGACTGGAGAGGGGAAACTGAGGGAGTGAAGAACATGCCAGCCAATTTGTTGATGACTAACATACTTTAAAACAACAGGCTGCTTTTTAAACTTTGAAGGTGACTTGCTGAGTGGTTATTGGCTGTTCACTCCTGGTCATGATAAGAGCTCCCACAGGACATTCAGTTCTTTCCAGCTTCTCCCGCATGGGTTTATCTGTGAACATCAGCACAGAGCAAAGGGAAGGAGGCTGGGCAGGTTTGTTTCATCTCTGCTGTGACTAATCCTGGTGTGCTGGGCTGGCTGCACTGTACCACATTGATAGCACTGACCTGACTGGCCTTTTGCAGCATCTTCCTGCTTTAGCATGGAGCTGGGACTATACAATCTTCAGAGGTGCCTCCCAACCCCAACCACGCTGTGATTCCATGGTCTTCTGACGGGGTTCCATTGATAATTATCACAGGACCACCAGTGATTCTAAGAGCAAGATTCAAATGAAATTAATTTTCACCAATCTGGGAAACCCAGAGATCTGTGAACATCACAGTGAACATTCCAAAGGCTTTGGCTGGGGAGTTGCTGAGGCCATGCAGGACTGCATGTTCTCTGGCAGTCGAGGAACAGGAAAGGCCATTCTGCCACATCTGCCTTGTCAGAGATCTTCCTACTCAGTGTGATTTGAGCTGGACCTCTGCGAGCAAAGCGGTTGGACTAGATGGCCTCCTGAGCTCTTTTCCAGCCTAAATGGTCCTATAATTCTACAGTTCAGATTTTTATCCTGTTTTCAATATCATGGCTGTGTTTAATATTAGTTATTTACCACTACTGCCATATGTGTGCATCTTCAGGCCCCATAGAGGTAATTTAACCTGTATCAGTGGAGTAACTTTTCTGGGATTCAAAGGTCCCCAAGATATTCTCTAAGCTCATAAGGGAGCCTGATCACACTGCTGAGGATCAACTCCTTGTGTCTTATACTTACAGCATTTGCTTATTATATATGCCTAGTAACAAATACTTTGGAGGGTGGGCACTGCATTCCACATGAGAAGTGGGGCTGGCTCTGCAGCACTTCTGCAGCAGAAAGATGGGAGATGGATCTGTTTTCAGCTGAGTCACAATGTGTGGAAGCAGAATTATAAGGAACAGGCAAGAAGTCAGTGACTGAGAGGCTGGGGAGGAGGGGATAGAAACCCAACTGGCCGAGTGTTTCATGTCTTAGCCCCTGGACTGCAACACAACCTCTCCCCTTCCTCTTTGGTCTCAGAAATCAAAACGTTCCTGCAAGTGAAATGAAAGGGAAATGCTTGTCTGCTATGCAAAGGCAGCTTAAAAAACCAAGAGAAACTTTCAGAAAGATGGGCCTACAAAGGACTGCTTGAGATGCTGACTCAGGGCCCTTCTCAGAAATACCAAGATAGACAATTGGCTTTGTTGCCTTAACAGTTTTATTCTTAAGCTAGAGTTTGGTCTGTGCTGCTCCCATGTTTGACGGCTCTGGAATCAGGTTGTTGAATTGGCTGGGAGCCTTCTAATTTTCATTCAGCCTTAGTTTATTAGTAATCAGTTCATGCCTATTTAATCTTACTCCAACAGCAGTATTTAGCTTAATCTGTCTTTCCTTCCTTTCCTATTTCCCTTGATGCATTAATAGCCATAAATCATATTCTTTTTCACACTTCATTTCACTAAGTTTACTGACCTTCTTTCTTGTATCACTCTCTTGCTCAAGGAAAATTCATCTTTGCTATTTCTGAAGACTTGAGGGATTGGAATTACACTTCCTTTACATTGCTTGAGCTTGTGGCAAATAATATATCTATGTTGTAATGTGGGAAGAAATAAAATGTTCTGCAGAATAAGGCCTGGTCTTAGCAAACAGGCCCATGCACAGGGATTTAGAGGCTGGGATGGAAAGCTGAGAGTCTCTCTGGCTGTGCTGCAGCTGTACCCCAAGCTGGAGCGTGGCAGGTTTGTGGAAGATGAGGAGTGGGGCCAGAATAGCTCTCTTTGTGCTCAGCTTCCACAGAAGTTGTTCTGTGATCCACTGGTGGGGGCTGAGCCCATTTTGTGAGTGGGATCTGACCACGGGCACTGACCACAGGCCAAGGAAGAGGTGGCTGCAGTATCAGTGTTTCTAGATGTTGTTATTTTATTATTTTTCTTGAAGTTGAACTTTTCCTGCCAGATGAGAAACATCAATTCTCGTGTTAGCTGAGAAAAATTGGAATGGATGAACCACAAAAGCTCAGAACTTAAAAGGGAATTGAGAGGAGCCCCACCTCCGCCCTGGTGAAAGCCACAGTGGTGGCGGCAGCGTGAGCCACGCAGGGAGGTCAGGCAGGGACAGGAGAGATTTTGGGATGTCCCACCAGCGAGGGGAAGAGTGAGCACTGGCTCCAGCCTCTGGAGCTCCTTGGCTGGGAAGCACTGCCCCGCTTTTCTTCTCAGATAAGTTAACCAGAGTCCTCTGTGCCAGCAGCACTTTGTGCTGAGCAGGCTGGAAATGCAGTTTAGCCCTTAATGGAGTTACTCACGGTTTCATGTTTTGGACAAGTCTATACTGTTGAAAAATGTAATCACTGCATTTTAACTTGCTCTGATTTTGGATGTATTTGTCTCTTCACTACCAATATTCAAAACCACTCACATTTTCTGCTGTCACCTCAGTCCATGAGATTTGTTCTGACATGACTGTGTTAAATTTTTCATTATCTGTCGGTACCCAGAGAGAAGAACAGGGGGACCTGTCCATGCAGCTTAAATACAACTTAATTAGTAGTGATTAATAAATTAGATAGTTGATTATTTTGGTCTGGCCTGAGTTCAAGCTCTTGTTCCCTCCCAGCTGTGGGAGGGCTAGTTCAGCCAAAAAAATCCATGCCTAGATTTTTACTTTCGGGAAGTTCAGGCATTTGAGATCCAAATTTAGGTTTTCAGTTTGTGCCAGGAAGGAATCAGCCACTAGATTAAGAATTTGGATGCTTTCCCTCACAAAAATTTCTGGGAGTTGTATGTCAGATCCAGGATTTCAGATCTATTCCCAGAGTAATTCAGCACTAAAGCTATGCCTCATCTTCTCATTGCAGAGGTAGAAAGGAAAAAAAGAAAAATTAGCTTGAAGGAAGAGGGGGAAAAAAAAGAAGAGAAAAAGAATTAGGAAAGGAAAAATGATAAAGGTAGTTAGTCACATGGTGATAGGGGAATGAAGCTCAAGGGCACAGGGATGCAGTTGAAAGATCAGATAATAAATGTTGCTTTGTATAAAAGGTTCTCCTTTCCATGTTCCAATGGCTCTCCCAGACACTTAGGGTCAAGGGGTTATTTTTAAGCTGGCCATTGATTCATACAAGATGCCTTGTTATGAAATATGGGAATCTTTCACCAGAGGGAAAAACTTCCCCGTGAGCGACTGCCTGGAAACCCACATCAGGGAAGGGTTAATAGTTGCTCAGTTTACAGCTGGGAATTGCTGGTATCCAGGAAACAACGCAGAATGCACAAACCATGAGACCAGCTGGAGCCTGCTGGAATCCCATCTATTTTGGCAGAGGTGTCTGTGGTCTCCAATTCTGACATCACTGCATTTGCGTCACACAGGAATGCCTTAACCACTTCTCCCTTTCTATTTTTTCCTGTCTCCCTCTTATTTCTGTGGCTGACTCAGATTTGCAGAGCAATGAGAAGAGGCAGATCACAAGCCCCCCAAATCTGCTGTCCTCCGTGTAGCTGGTAGGTGGCTGCACCCACGCTGTCAGATGCAGGTTTTGGGGTGCTCAGGGAGCTGGGGTGGATGGGAATCATTTCTGTTCCCAGTCCTGTGCAGCACATGGCCAGAGGGGAAACACTCCTGGGGTCCCGGAGTATTCCAGGAGCTGGAGCCCCCTCTGCTCCCAGCTCCCCGAGCTCCCTGCTCAGTGCTGCCTCTTTCCTGCACATACAGCAAAATCCACTTGAAGACACAAGTGCGCGCTCTGGTTCTGCTCTGTGAGAAGTTCTGAGACCCAGATCACCTGGAGCACAAATAAGAAATCTTAGGCCATTCAAGACAGGCTGTCCTGCTCCTACCTACTTAACTCTCTGGGTTTTGTTTTGCCGAGCTATAATCTCTGGGCAGTCATCACTCAGCTCTTGTGATTTTGCTTCTGCTGCCATGTCTGTCCTTTTGCACCTTAAGCAAAGCTGCCTGAAATTCTTTACTACTGCCTGTATGCATGAAATACCATTTCAGGGTCCCCAGACTTTTGTTGGTCTGCAGAACCTGCCACCATAAGACATAACGTTAAAACCTGATTTTTCCTCTTTAATATCAGCATGAACACAAAATTGCACTGCTACTTTTTGAATTTAGTTTAATTGATCAAACATGACCAACTACATGAAGTAGCTGGAAATGCATGCAGCTGCCTTTTGGAGTGGTGTGCACAGAAGTTGTGTGTCACCTGCTGAAGTTGGCTGCTCACAGCAAGAACCCCTCTGCCCAGGGGAAGCTGTGCTACATCCCGATTTTCTGCTGGAAAGACTTGACAAAGGTGCTGAGTGTGCACTGCATGGAAGACCCTTTGTTTTGGAAAAGATTGTGACCTCAAAGGGCTATGTTAAGGGAAATATATTGTGTTTAAGTATTTCAGGACTGCTTCTAAAGCCTGCTTGTGTCTGGTATTTATCCTCAGCAGCTGATTTGCAACTTCACTGCTCTGCAAGCAGCCACTGATTATCCTGTTCTTCTTCTCATGATTAACATTCTAAGCCTCAATATTCAGCAGAATAGAGCAATCATCACTAAGGAATGACTGTGATAATCCTGAGAAAATGCATGTGTGTGACTGGGTCGCCAGGGAAATGGGAGTAAATCAAAAAAGTGCTCTTGGAAAATTTGAAAGGAGATAGACTGTTAAAAGACTGACCTAGATGTCAGTTCTAGAAAACATTATCTAGAAAATTAATCTAGAATATCTATGTGGAAGTTTTTCACTATTTAATCTCCCTTTCTCAAAGTGTGCTCTAATTAATTTAAAGATTTTCTTCTTTTCCTCTATGTGTTTACGCAAATATTAACCTTGCTATAAATAGATGTGCACTTGCACCTTCAGCCGGGTTTTCAGACCCCGAAGGAATGTCTCTATTGAAAGATTCTTGGTTGGGTGTATGTGATGATGAACCTGTCATTCAGACTTGAGGCCGCATGGGCTGTGCTCTGGGCAGGGTCTGCGTGATGGAATTTGGGACTTCCCATGTCTCTAATTGAGAATGCCCATCCCATTCCTTTCCCAGGTGTGAGGAACATGGGCTCGGCCAGCGTGAGATGCTGCTCAGGTGGCAGCCTGTCCTGTCATGGTCCATGTGGGCTGAGCCACCACCTCTGTGTGCACGAGGGAGAAGAGAAAGGCATCCCTTCTCCTCCTCCTCCTCCTCCTCCTCCTCCTCCAGCTGTGCATCCCACCGCTGCAGCACACATTTGGAGGCATTGGAACAATCCAGGCTAATCTGTGTTTTGCTTCCAGAGGGTTGTTACTGATCCCAGTGAGAGATTGTAAGGGTGGAAAGGAAAACAGGACAGAACATGCAAGCACCAGCCCTGCCAGGCTGAGGAACACAGCCAGTGTTAGTCCATGGCACACAGGTTTCACAGCCAGCCTCCAGAGCTCTTACGAAACTGGCTCTGGAAGTCCTCGGCACATGGATTTTGCCAGATTCCTCGGCATTCTTAAATTTAGGTGTGCCATCAAGCAGTTATTTATAAACTGCAATTCCTGAAATAGGGTCCTAACACAAAAAGATTCAGATTTTCAGGAATTCTGAGCTTTAACATTTGCTTTCCTGGGATCTGCCAAATGTTTATCGCAGTGACCTCTTTAGGCACAGAGCATCTGAAAACTTCAACTTCCACTCCCAAAATAAGCAGTGAATTTATATGCGTTTACTCTGCACCCCTGCTTTCTTATTAAGTGTTTGTTCACTGGCCTTGGGGATTGGGCTCAGAAGTTCAGAGTTTAGCTTGTTACAAGGTTTCAGCTTTTCAGAATGCTTCCATGGTCTGGAGTGGGTGACACCTCAGATCTCGTGCTGTGGGATTTGAGGCAGTGGACCTACTCCTGTTTCCATTTCTGGTGCATTTTTGTCACTGGCAGAAGCAAGGCTTTTCCTGACAGGCAGGACAAAAGCAACAGAGGTAAATAACCCCTCCATGGAGAATGCAGTGCTTTAGATTTGTGTCTGTCACACACACTCCTGATCCCTACACGGGGCTTCCAGGCAACGCAAATAAACACAACAGCTCACAGTGCTCTGCTGGGCTGACCTCCACTCTCACAGATGTTGCTGTCTCCCGGTGCACAGGAGACATTATCGCAGGATGGATCCCATCCATCAGCAGCTGGCCATGGAGCTGGGCTGGAGTTACCAGCAGGTGACCGGTGCGTCCTGGAGAGCTGAGGTTCACACTGCTGGGGAGCGCGGGCTGAGCTCTGACCATGCCTCTAGTTAAGGCAACCAGAGCAAACACATGGCATCATTTAACTTGACTCAAAATATGTTTTTTCACATTAGAACCGAGGAGAAATGTGCCGCTGACCCTCCTGGGTGTGGTGTGAGGAAAGCCACAGCCATTGGGGGAATGTCATTAGCATCAATCAGGCAGTGATCAGACCCACCCCGCCCTCCCTGCCGTGGTGAGAATGTGTCACACGCACTGCTGGCAGCAGCCGGGGCATGGCATGTCTGCACAGCCTGAGTTCAGCCCTTGATGTTTATTTTTTTCCATGCGGGATCTTTCCTTGTTTACCACCCTTTTTCATAATCAAGTCACCCGTCTTGGATTGTTCAAGCTGGGGTCATCCCAGCACTGGGAGTCACTGGGAGACTCTGTGCTTACCAGTCTCATCCTCTTTATCTTCCCGTTTCTGTTTTCACAGATCCTCTCTTCATGATAAGCAACATTTCAGACTCAGAGCTGTATTTTGAAAGGTAGCTTGAATTTCGGTCAGGATCTCTTACAAAAGCTGTCCAGCCTGTCTGGCTGTCCTTGTGCACAGCCCCCTGAGTGGGAGATCTGGCATTCAAGGAACTGTCTCTGCCTATCCTTAAGTCTAATGATGACAAACTATAGTTAAGTTTGTAGTACAACATAGGAAGTTTTGTACCAACTTGGATGTAGTAATGACATTTTTAGATTAACTCAGTACCCACTAAAGTCAATGGCAGGAGTGTTGTGTTGATCTCTGCTTATTTTTGAATATGTAACTTAAAGCTGAGGTTTGGCCTTGCACTTACTGCTTGCAATGGCAATGTATGAACTGACATAGAAAATCAATTAGAAGAGCCAAACATTCGAAACGAGGTGCAAAAGAAGCCAAACTTATAGAACGAAACTGATTTTGGATCAAGTCTGGGTGCAGATGCCATTTGAAAATTGAACATGCTGTATCACCTTCTTCATTCTTCATGGTCAGTATTCATATTGCATCTTTCCCTTTTCTTGTCATCACTGTTATACTTTATTCATGATTAGAAAAGGAACTAAAGGTCTGAAAGGCCATCAGGAGATAAAAACCAGCACACTGAAGTAACCTGCCTGAAGTCATATGGCAGGTCAATGGTCTCTTTTAAATCAGGTAAATAAATGTTGTATTACAACATCAAAATAATGGAAAAGATTGTCTGGCAACACTCTGGGCAGCACTGGAGAGCTCGGTGCAGGAGCTGCAGGTGGTTATTGTGTGACTGGAGTTTACAGAGTTAGTCCTGAGGGGATATTTTGCACTCAGATGGGGACTGAGGGCTCTGGCCCACCTCAGCTTCCTGTCTCCCTCTCGAGAAGAATCAATGTCTGTCACATCTGTAAAGTCACACTACGTTTCAATTATTCTCTGCATTTTTCTTTAATTATGTCCCCTTTTTGCTTCTTAAGAGACTCTTAAAATTTTCAAATATAATAAGAAATAATAATAACCAATTCAAAAGCTGTGGGTATTAAGTGGGAAATAACAGACTGAAACAAAAGTCAAGGATTATCCTGGGAAATGACGTTTATGGATCCTGGACCACTCAGTTCTGTGAGGCAATCTGAGGTTTTGGCTGGGCTTAAAAATGTGGCAGCACAGCTTTGCAAGGAAAAGCTTTGACAGAAATCACCCAAGAGGATTTTCTGCAAGGTTGGGTGTGGAGGTAAAGCAGCTCTTGCATCTCCACTCCCCTCACCAGCACTGCTGGCCCTGTCATCGTGCTCTGTCACACAGGACCCCGTTTGTGTCAAGGCTGTAGCTTTCCCTGGGTGACCCAGGATGGTCCTGGCAGCAGCCAGAGTGTAGACATGGTTATACAAGCAAAAAAAAAAAAAATTTCCCCTGTATACTGCATTTCCCTTGTAAAGTTAATGCAAACCAGATGGGTGAACACATTTTTTTTTTAGTTGTAACTCCACCGGGACAACCAAATATTATTTATGCACCGTATGGTGAGCACTGAAGGGAAGGGTGAAGAGGTTTTGTATGAAAAGCTTTGTCAGGCACAACCCAAACATGCAGAGTGGGTCCAAGAGGTTTGGTGCACACTGAGCTCTCCAGATGTGTTTGTAAGCAAGGTGACACAGCAGATAACAGCCCAGTCAGAGAGCTGCCCTTGGACAGGATGTTTGTGTAGACAGGATAGGAATTTGGGAATGGTATAGGAACGTATAAAATCATTTCAGATGACACTTGCTTTGAAAAGACAGCCAATAGGGAGGAAGTTGCAAGGTCCAAATGTTGCATTGTTTGGTCTTTCTCCTCTTTTATGGTTGAATAATGGTGTTTGAAGACATGGTATTCAAACATAATAAACTTTATCTTCCAAAGTAACTGAAAAAGGTTATACCTTTTCTAGCAAAAAACCCTGCCCTGAAAACCAGCATGTGAAAGCATTAGCTACTAAAAGTAAGTCCAATTAATTTAACCTTCATTATAGTTTGAACACCTTAGGTCTCAGTAATGAAGACAATTTTAACTGGACCTTAAGCTTTAACATGAACTGTGTGGCATCTCTTGAAATCTGAACTCCATGATGCACGAGTTACATTCTGATAACACCGTTAGACAAAACAAAGTCAAGAGGGAAGAAAAACTCTTTATCAGCTATGCAAACATGAACACTTCTGTGGAAGTGCAGGACCAAGGATTTATCCTTATAAATCCTGTGACCATCAAATGTTAGGTGAAGTTCAGGACAGTGAGCAGACCATCAGACTAAATTGGTGTCATTGCTTTAGCTTGGAATACTCACCTAGGAAAGGATTGGGTACAATCTCAACACGGATTTCTAGACCTGATCTTCTTTGTGCAGCCTTTCTCATGTGAATCAGGCTTTCAGGATCAGGATCAAGGCCCTCATCCAAAGGCTGCTCAAGTCAATGGAAAAACTCTCATTGTCTTTAGTGAGCTTTGGATCAGGCCCCAAAAGTTGAGTCATACTTTGAATGGAACATTGTTTGAAGCAAAACAGGCTCAAGGCTTCATTCACGTAGAGGTTTTAACTGTTAAGTGAAATCTCCCAAACACTTCCTGTGCCCTTCTGCCTGCTTCCTGCTGCCATTTCTCCCGAGGGGACACATGCACAGGGAGAACATCATGAGCCCAGTGCCTGACTCAAGTGTCTTCAGCCTGTTCTCTACCTTTTCTCTATGAAATGATGGCCACATGACCAAAGTGCAGATGCCCCATTTCCCCCCAAGAATGTGGGGAAAAACATCTTTAGTTCTTTGAATTTCAGCCTTAATATTACCATTGGTATCTACCAGTCAGTATTTGTTGGATCAAGTTTTATTTTCAATTCCCACACACATTTCTGTGACTCCAGTTATTCTTAGGGAGACTGTTGCTTCTGGTTGGAGAGGGGCTGGAGCATTTGGCCAGAACTCTTCTTTGGTAAGCAGAGGTGGCAGACCAGCTCTTCTATTCAGTAGGGTTTCAGCACACAGAAATAGTGGTTATGCCTCACACTTGTTGCTTTAGTGCTTGTTTCACATCAGCTGGAGGACACTGGATGGAATGATGTGTTTGTACTTATTTTTACATGTGACATTTAACAGGCAAAATAAAGTGTGAAGATTTTCTCCAGATGTGTTTATGATGGAGATCTAGAAATATGAGGGATGTTTTGTTGACCTTATGTACAGGTACTTCATATTTACTAATTTACTAATTTACTATTGAAGCCATACAAGTGATGCATATCCTGAAACTGTCTGTGTACAAAGGAGCATGGAGCACATAACCCACGCTGTGAGAACTACACCTTACACACACCACGGTCCCCAAACTCCACACACGGCACACCCTGGCTCAGGACATGCCTGTGTGCAGCCTGCACATGACAAACTGGCACACACAAACCCCCAGCCCAAGTCACTGCCTCTGCAGGATGGGTGCATCACGTGCAGCTGGAGCCTCTGCACGTTGAGTTGGTGAAGCAGTTTTTTGGTCTAGTTAAAGTTAGTTCAAGTTCTCAAAACATTTTCTTCTCTCCACTGGGTTCAAATGTTCACTGTCCCAAATTGTCCTTGAAGAACATGCAGGCATCACCCCAAAATAATTAACACCCCAGTAGGCAGGACAATTAGTGGGGATGTAAGAGTCAAACACAGGAGAAGAACTTACGCCCCAAGTCTTAATGTGAGAGTGTTTCTCACCAGAGCAGCGGCTGCTTTAGGGCTCTCCTCTTGTGATCTTCTATTTTGATTAAAAATTCAGCAGACCCCTGGACCTAAATAAAGAGATCATTTTGAGCCCCATATAGTCAGAGTACTTCTGTGGGATGTGGGAGACCAAGTTCAATGCCTATTTAATACTTATACAAAACAGGACAGTTCCAGTGCCATGCTCCCATTAAACAGTTTGGGTTCAAAACAGTGTAATTTTCCTTTAAGAAAACCTACAGAGAAACTCTGCACCAGAAAATTCCCAAGTAGCTTTTCCTCTTGAACTACCTACGGGCTGTGCCAGAGTAGCTGACGTACAATGAGATTTTGCTCTCCGTAATTTTAAGTCCATGGGTTTTTCCTAAGGGTGATTCATTTTACAACAACACACAACAAATAAACAAACACATCACTGGAGTTAAGAAGCAGCATGTGCTATGGATTAGGGAAAAGAGCACCTCTCGAAAGCCCAGCTGTCATGTTCGGTATAAAGATAATGTAGTTTTTTTCCATTCCATTGTCTTCCTTTCTGTCTACTCTTTTCTCACTGTGTCTCCCTTCATTTAGTCCTCACTCTGTGTGTCATTTGTTTGTTTCCCTTGCTTCTAGGCTTTGTCTAGACCAGGGTGTGGGATGTCTTGGCCAACAGCAGCCAGCAGTAGAGCAGATAAGGCAGTGAGCCTTGAACTTGTTTTAAATGGACTTACTTAGAAACACTAAAATATGAAACATCTTCTTGTCTGGATGAGCTGTTTTTTGCTCTGAAATGAATGTTGGTCCTTTCTAGAGTAGTGTCAATACCAGTTCTATCACCATCCCTTCTGAACTCCTGCCAGCCTTGCACAAAGCAGCACTGATCAGCCTGGCATGTCCAGTTCATCCTCTTGATCTCTCCCCAGAAGGAAGAACTGGGTTGGCAGGCAGATGTTTTCCTTTCTGCAGCCTCATTTTCGTTGAAAATGACATTCCTGCACTGTGCTTGACTGGAGAAGGTGGGTCAAAGCACATCTGATGCCAGGAGTAGGAACTCAGGTGCTGGTGAGCCTATTGCAGGGATGCAGGGCCATCTCTCTTTCCTTAACAAATGAACTTTGACTGAAGTGAGCAGGGGCAGAAGCAGAAGCACCTTAGGACACAAATAGGAAGGAAAAAAAAATCATAATTTGATTTAACGTATTAGTTCCCACCTAAACTGAGATTTCCATTTTCTCTCCTCCATCTCCCTCCCCACCCAACTTTCTACAGCAAGTTTGAGCCTCTCAAGTGAAATTACAGTGATTGTCAGCTCAAGGAACTTGATCAAAATTAAACCCATTTCCCTAGTAGGTCTACACAGGTTTTTTCTTTCATTTGTAGGAAATGCACATGTGTAACTAAATCCAAATTTGGCAAAGATAAGACTTTTGAATCAATTCACAATGACTCTCATTCATTCCACTGTAGCTGAAGCACAACATCTCACCCTAGAATGTGATTAGCTTCTCCATATAGCAATATCCCTGCCCTTTTTTTTTTTTTTTTGAAGCATATAGGTGAGGCCGAATGTACCTGGAATGTATCTTGCTGCAACAGACACAACAGCTCTGCTCCTTGGAAAGTGACACTCAGAATTTCTTAGCTGCAGTCCAGTTGTCATAAGAAGAGATGATTAATTAGCCATGAGCTGGGGCGGGACAGGGGGCTGAGGGTTGGGAGCAGGCAGGGAAATGGCTAAACAGATTCAAGGAACAGTAAAGCAGGCCAAGAGCTGGAGGAGAACTGCTGCAGAGATCTCTGGCTTGAAGGCCAAAGATTTCCAGGCAGAAGCCAGAAGGGCTTTATAAACGTAAATGAGTGGGTGGACAGCACAGATCAGCCATGTATTCAGAGGTCTTGCGATTCACTGACCCTCTTTAGCACCAGATGCTGCTTTTAATGCACAGCTGGCTGGTGGAGGAGTATTTCTGTGTAAACAGACTGGGAGATGGATCTAATATGCAGGCTGGAGCCCAGAGCCGCTTGGCCAGTACTGTACTTGTCCTGGCGGGAGGCTGGGATCTTTTTGATCATGTCCCGCACGTTGTACTGTACTGGGATGAATCACTTCCTGCCTCTGCCCTTTCTGCTTGTGCTGCATCACGGCGCTGCTGCTCCGGGACTGGATCCTGCAGCCCTGGGCTGAGCTGTTTGTGCGCTCCGAGCTCCGTCCTGGCGCCTGCTCGCACGGAGAAGAGGCTGCTGTGCGTCTAAACTGCTGTGTCATACTTCGTTATTAATGACCGAGAACCACATGACACAAAGTTCTGGGAAGCTCGAGCAGATTCCAGGAAGGGGTCAAGGAGTTCAATAAACAGTTTTATTAGAACTTGAATTGCAACCAAAAGGCTACACATTGACTTTTTTTATAAAAACCTTTGTGAGTGTTACTTGAATTTAGAAATCCTGTGAATGGCAGCAGAAGCACACAGGGTTATCTTGTCTTCCTGCTGATTTCTATGTCACTGCTAGTTCACAGTTGTCCTCGATAAGGAAACCTGAGTGCACCCTCCATTTACATTTTCCAGTTGCCTTTCCAGCTTCTTGGTAAACTGTAGGATTATCTGAATTTCAAGGGTAATATTCTTGCCTCAGTGATACTGGTGGAAATTCAGAGATGAGCAGAGAGATCCTAGACTACACCAATGTCTCACACGACTGTAGCACCTCGTGTGGGCAGGTCACCCATCCTGGTAGAGGAGAGAGAAACTCCAGGTGAGTGAGCTCAGTGGGGTGCAGGTTGTCATTCAGGATGACAGATTCCATGTGAACACACCTTGCTGAGGAACCCCGGACAGGGAGCGTGTACCCACTCCAAGGAATCGAGGAATCGTGTGGCTGGGGACAGGACACGGGGCCGGTCTCAGCAGGCGGATGGCCACCTCTCAGTGTCCCCAGACTAAGTGGCACTAATTGGCTCTGTCTCCTGGCAGCAATCCCACCAGCTGAGTAAGTTGGTGCTCTGTAAAAAAAGAATTTTTCAGTAAATTGCCTTAGCTAAAGTAATTGCTTTTACATTATCTCTACCACACACTCGTTAAGAACAAGCTGCAGCTCTGTCTCCCTGAACATGTTTTCAATTAATGTTCCTGGCTGCACTTCTGTGTTTGCTTCTACTGCCATCAAGCACTGTGAGGTGTCTAGCACGGCGTATGGTCTAAACGGCTCAACGTGTTCATTCACCAGTTGGTATGTATCAGAACAAATGGGAAACAGGAATTCATCTCCCTTGCACAGTGATCATAAAGCATCCATTATAGTAAATATTAATGATGCATTAATGAGCATTGCTATTTCACTGTTACTAATGAGTAATGAGGCACAGAAATTAAGAGTCCAGGCCAACTTACTCTGATGTAAAATTAAGGTGCTTTTCGGCTTTACTAGAAAGTGGCCAAGTTGCTACTTGAAATAAATACAAGAGCTAAAACGAGCGGCTGTGTATGGCTCATACTCTACTGATTTGCCCACAGGACAAAATCCTTAGTGCTAGCTTTTTTTGACTGTTTGCTGCAAACCATGGCTCTGTGGGAGAATGTTTAGCAGTTCTCACACCGTACAGACAGACCAGTATTGCCCCCCAAATATAACTGAATATAGCAAAGCTCTGCACTGGGTCATTCCCTGGGTGCTGTAGCTACCTTTGGGGTGAAACACAGCAAGTGCTCAGCACAACATACCAAACTACTCAGCAGTCTTTAATGGAGGAAGTGAAAAATACTGCATCTGTTTGAAATAAATGGGGAATTTTAGGGAGGTAGAATGGAATTACCCAAGCTGGGATCTGACTTCAGTGAACTGGTGTTAACTCTTGCAAAAGCAGCCTCAAAGTTTTCAATGATCACACTGGTCAGAAGTTCAGTCTGACCTCTTGTCCTTGGGATGGCATTCCAAACATCCTGGTACCTCCTACCATGGGGAGGTGGGCTGGGTTGTTGCTGACTCTGAGAAAATCCCTGTTGCTAATCTCTGAAGCTGCTTCCACAGCACTTGGAGTTTATCAAAGCCTTCACCTAAAATGTGCCATCACTTGTCATGGCTGTTCCAAGGTTCCTCATTAGAAAAGCTTTTTGTACATGTCATATCCAGTCTGTTGGCGCTGCTGGGCAATGGTCAAGCTCTGCAGTGGTTCTGTGCCATCCATGTCGCTCGTTCCTGGTCTGATGCACATTATCTGCAGAGGCTGCTGAAATTCAGGGGTACTACAGAAACTTTACTTCATGTAGAAGTTGGACATAGATATGAAAAAGATGCTTTTTCATGCCAGAAAATTTGCATCTTAGGGAATGCCTAAAGGTGTGACTGGAAGGTGTAATTGTGGCATATCCAGGGAGCTCTGAACTTCTTTGAGGAGAAGAGGTAACAGGAGCACACTGACAGAGCCTTCATTTTTCTGAGGCTGTGAGTCTCCTGGCTCTCTGCTTGCCAGTAAGGGCAATGCAGAGCTGCAGATCACCTTAAACAAAAGCACTTTGCTTTGCCCCAAAATATGAACCATCCCCAGTCAAACTGGTGCACATTCACAGTCAGTCAGTCTCACAGGTGCCGGAGATTTCCAGCCTCACAGGAAACAAAGTACCAAAGGCAGCAGAACTGAGCCGTTCTGTGCCTTTATGCCCTGTGGTGTCTGCCCTGATGGGGGTGAACTCCAGTGGATTTTCCCATAGTTGGGCATTTACTCTTCTCTCTCATCTGCTTTCTGTGCTAGTGAGTACAAGGTCACTGCTCCTGAAGCTTTTTCCTTCACAGATGCAGTCATAAAAACTCTTTTCTGTCTGACAACTACAGTGAAACACAAAATGTTAACAGATTTTAGACTTGTGTCTTTATATCAGATCTGCTGGAAAGCTGCCAGTTGCTTTGAAATTATACTGATGGATAAAGAGACACGTGTATGTAACATATGCAAACATAGCACAACGACATAAATTCCATTTCCTTGGGCAATCAGGTTAAAGATAAGAAATCTGGCAAGAAAGAGTCACCACAGAATGCTCTGCCAAAGATGAGGTTGGCATGAAAGTTGGAGGAGATGGCAAAGGAAAATTTAACATTTCGCTGGATAACTATTTCTCCCAAAGTTTCAATCAAAATGTTTTGGCAGAATTTATTTGTTACAAAAGAAATAATATAAAATGAAACTTGATTTTCTGTCACTAAAATTTCCATGGAAATTTTTAGATCAGGCACAGTTAGAAAGCCTAAGAAAGATTCCAAGGAGCAACAAAACCCGAGAGACTGATCTCTTTTAGCTGGAAAACATAAGGATCAACAGAAACATGACATGTGGGAAAAATATACAGGGACTGAGGTGAAAGTTCTTAGGAAGTGAGGACCATTCAGTAAATGGCTTTGCATTTGGGTGACAGTGAAAAAACCTACCCTCAGAAGTTGTCCAAGCAACAGTGTCTTGTTTATATCTCGTGGTCTTATGAGTAACTGACTGGAAAAAAACAAGAATGAAAAGATAACAATTACAATAAAATTAAATTAAATAAGCCAGTGACTCATTACAGAGCAGTAAAAACAAAAACAAGATCATTTAGGTCCCAATAACAACAAGAGAATTAAAAGGAAACACAAAAATGGCTGGACTGTTTTCCTTATATATACAATCAACCACATGGGGATAGGAGAGGAGCAGAACCCATCACACAGTTATTCAGTGGAAGGCAGAAAATACAGAAAATATGAACTGTGATGCTACAGTACTTTGGCAATGTTAATTTGAGTGGGACAAAGCTTCTTCTGAAGTGCCATAGAGGGACATTCCTCTCCATGCATCCTGGCAAGGCACGCCACTGGAACTGACAGCAGGATTTATCCCACAGGCTTGCTCCATAAATGACTTTTCTTAAGCAATCTTGTCAGGCTTTAGAAAAGTGTTATCGGTGAAGACCCATCCATGATCTCCTTCATAATTCTGATAAAGACTCAGGGCTAATCCTGGATGCAAGGAACTCTTGGAATATTTAAGAAAATGAGCTCAATTTCATATGACTCTGCTTGGACAATTTGTGAAGTTCCTGTTCTCCCAAAGCACAGTAGTGTTTGGAACTGTGCATCCTGAACTCGGTGCTGTTCACAGAAATCTCACATGGAATACTGAGTCCTTCATGGCTACAGTGCTTTGATTTAGCAAAAACTCTAAAAGACTTATTCTGAAGAAGAAAATTTATTATACAAAGGGGCACTTTGACTTTTCAATGCTATTCAATTACCAATGCCAATAAGAAGCTGAAAAACTCAGGGTAGAATATCAAAATTCCCAAACTTTGGGGTCATTTGTATTGGCTCACCTCTTAACGAATTTTATTTCTCTGCCTCTTTTCACATATTCCAGTATTCTCATTGATCTCTAAAGTATGCCTTCTTCAGTATCTGAAGTGTGATGGAGAGAGGAGCACAGGGACTTTTGGACTGGGTTGGGGTTATTTGTGACAGGGTTTACAGACCTTTAACTTTGCTGCAGTAGGAAGGCTGACCAGCTGTTTCTGAAGATTTAGAAATTCTGTGTAAATACATCTTGTTTAGTTCTACTTTAGCATTGCATCCAAAGAACAAAAGACACTTTATAAATACAAACAAAGAGTGTTCATTCCACTAATAAGGTAAAGTAGTATCTTGGAGGAAAACAAGACACAAAGCAATGAAATGGTTTTCCCATATTTGCTCTGGGAGCCACTAGGAGAGCAAAAAATAGAATCTAAATCTCCTGACTGCTTGTCCTGTGCTTCAGCCATGAGACCAGGCTCCATCTGACAGGCCCTGATTTCTGGTGTGAGCATTGTTGTGCTGCACAGATGGTAAATCCTGGTGCAGAGTAAACAGGCTGAGCAGGGAACAGCTGCACATGCCTTTCTGACAAGCACCTCGCCCGTGCTGGCCATGCGGGAGATTTGTACCCGTCAGATCTTTACCCTGTCCTGTCCTCAGTTTGCTGAGTTGTTTACAGCCTGCTTCCCTGGAAGTCAGCACAGCTTTTCACAGCTACTCCTTCAGTTCTTGAAAAGACATGACTCAAGCATTTTAACAGTTTCGCTGCAAGGCTTCTGTGCCCGCAGCTTGTTGCTGTTCCGTGCTTGGGTTGCCCTGTCCTTTCTGTGCTGTCCCTGGGCAGGAATGTTCTCCTGGCGTGTTCCTGGCACTGGGAGCTGCAGCCATGAGGGAACACAGAGCTGCACTGATTTCAGGCTCCCTTACCTTCACCAGCCTACACATTTCAAGGCTTGTAGAGCTGAACAAATACGTCCTTCAGGAGCAGTTCAGTTCTTTCACCATGAAAGGTGCTGCCTAACAGACCACCTAAGGCAAGGCCACTCTCAGTTTTTGATTTGTACACACAGGCCTTTCCCTAGGGAAGAAGTTTTCTCTTCAGTCAAGAAAGCTTAGTAGGAAACATTTTCTTGCCCCCAGCTTCTCCAGTCCTGACTTACTAAAGGAATGACACTGACCCCTCTCCTGTTGCGTTTGTGTTCATGTTACCAATGTTTCCTGCTGACACCAAGTTTCAGTTTGCTATATGCATGCTCTGGTTTTGATAAGAGTGTGCCGAATTTATACTTCTGCTCTAAATTAGTAACTTACCAACTGGGCTTCATTCTTTGAAATGTCACTGCCAGTGGCATAACAGATGCTCGCAATAAGCTGACAACCCAGATTTTCCACTGAGGAGTCATTCATGGATGCTGCTGTTGTAGCAGAATCTGACAGTTCTTCAACTTGTAACTCACAGGTAACCACCACTTTGCTTTTCTTTAACTGCTGAAGATTGTGTCCCAGGTGACTATAAAAACTTAGTTTTATTTAATCCTCAAAATATATACAGTTTGCTACCAGACGAATGTAGCAGAATCAGTCCTTGTAGGAAGAGATTACAAAATAAAGGGTGATAGAGAAAAAAAAGTGAGGAGCTTAGAGCTATGAACAATGCAAAATGTTTCTTAGAGGTTATTGAAAATTCATTGGAAACCACCAAACTATAAAATCAGAGGCTGAGTTCTCATCATCTTCACTGACACATAGTCAGTTCAGCATAAACTAGGAGAGATGGACTGAGTTCACTTTTTTCCACCTCTTCCAAAAACCTAGCAAACATCCAGAAAAAGTATCAGGCTGAATTGGCATGTGCCAGGCTGAACAGCTGGGAAACAAAGTGGAGGTGTTCTGGCAGGAATGCTCACCTCTGTTTCTTGGGACTCTGGGGAAACCAAGCTGTGCCACTCTGAGCAGAGGATGCTCCCACACATGGACCAGAGCTGCAGCGAGAGAGGTGCAAAGGTTCACCTTGATGGGACAGAATGGCTGAAGAGAGAGGCACAAAGGGAGACAGGATCTCCTCAGACACAGCAGCTAGAGGAGGATGATAGCAGCAGCAGCTTAGAGCAATCACAGAATGTTTATTATTCACCAGTGTTACAGACTGCAAAGCTTTTTGATGTCTGCTCAGCTTGGACCTGGAAGAGCTGCTGAGCCTCAAATTGCAAGGTTAATGCAGCTTGATTCCCAGCTTGGCCAAAGCCTGTGCTTAACCCTGACATGTTTGAAACTTAAGCTATAAAGTGTCATAAACAGCGACCACTTGGTTTTAAATGTAAGTCTACAGAGTCATTTTATGACAAAATGGTTTCACAGGATGTTCTAGTATCTCTGTCCATACAATCCTGTCTCGGCTAAATGAACTGCTCAGAAAATGAGTTTGACTACCAAGGAATAAGATGTGTTATATATTGCAGGTATCAAACCTGTTGTTTTAGTACCTCCCTGAAATTTGTAATGGGCTTGCACCACAACAGTCATCAGGCAGTAAGATTGGTGGGCAGCTGAGGTTCGCTAAGCAAATTAAGCCCCACTTGAGGTGTTTTGTGACAGTGAATCAGTCTGGGCCTTTACCAACACAAAAATGATATGGAAAAAAGTGTTTATAACTGGCATTTATATTCCAGCTAATATTTTAGCAGAGAGCTGAACTTAAAGCAAGTGCAAGTGCTGCCACGTGGTTCAGAGTGCTGGGCTGTCTCACGGTGCCCAGTGAGCTGTGATTTGTTTCTCTGCAGCCCACGGGGAACTGGAGTCATTTGCAACAGAACTAATTCTTGTTTTGTGCAAGGCAAACCAGTGAGGGGAGAGGGGAGGAAGCAGCAGGCATACATCAAGCACTCTTTAGGCAGCGAGCCTCTGCCAAGGGGAGATAAGGAGAAATGAATTAGCTATCCTGGAACCAGCTCTGCTTCTTCTTCTCAAATAACTTCGGCTCTGTGCCTAGTGAAAGCACATCCTTGCTTTGAATGTCTTGTTTCCGTTCCATGTCAATTTTCTAGTGCTAAACTAATTTGCTGAGGCTCTGCTAATGTCCCTGCCAAGAGGAGCTTCCACCACCCTTATCTTTATTTACTCAGAAACATCATGACAGTATATTTTAGCCCTCTTTGCCTTTCAAATTATTTTCAGCAACATTCCCCATCTATCCCAAAAGCTGCTTCCTGCACAGGGATATATCTTAGCAAGAGGAAAATGCAAATGCAGCAGTCAGGCTCTGGACACGTTGCACAATGCTGGTGACAGAGGAGTGAGTAGCTGGTAGCCCTGACCTTGGCTCAGCCATCAGGCTGGAATGCCAGCAGCACCACAAAGCAGCACCAAGCCTGCAAATGCCCTGAACCTGGCATTTAATGGTCACTCCAGGCAGGAACCCGCTCTGCCTGAACCAGTGCGGATCGTCCCTGTCAGCTCTGAGCCACCGGCTCTGCCCTTCCCAGGGCCAGCACAGCTGACTGAGCCTGGCAGGTCACAGCAAGGGCTCTGCACTGCTCAGCAGCAGTCTCTCCTTTGCCCTTCCAAAATCTGGGCTGGTTCTTGGAGTTTTCTAGCAACTAACTGCAGTGAGAAAGAGGAGCATGCCTGAAGTGCTGGACCAGTGTCATGAGACAGGCCCATACACAGTCCAGGGCCATTTTCTTGCAGGATCTGACCCTAATGGCTCCACATGATTTATTTTGAGCTCTTTAGAGAGTGGAGTATTTAATAATTTTGTAACTAAAACCTGTCCCTAGGTTTATCCGTTCTGCCCGTGTCTGCACCTTTCTCCTTGGGCCATTCCTGCGTGTGGAGGACCGGGCAGGGGCTGCAGCGGAGCATCCGCGCCGGGCTGGAGGAGGTCACTGCAGGGCAAGGGCTGATCCCTCCCTCCCTCCCTGTGCCGGCTGAACGAGGAGCCTCCCTCGAATGACGCAGGATGATCCTGTTCCCTAGAGCTCACCCCAACGTTTCGCTGACAGGCAAAATGATCCCTGCCAGGAGCATAGTGCCTTTTGTGCGATAGCGCTGAAGATGCTCCCTCCCCACAGACAAAATGCCTCCAGCAGGATAAAGACATGGGGCCCTTCCTCTCTCCTGCAAGCTAAAGATTTGGGGGGAGCCTGTTCCATACCTTTGGGGATGCAGCTATCTGCAGCTTTTTACCTTCTTCTCCTTCCCTGCTTACTTATGACACTCACTGGAACCAGATTTAATGCTACACTGCTTAGAACATATCCAGAGCAAAGCCTCCCTGTTTTATTTTGTCTTTGGAATAAAGTCCAGGGTTACAATGATCAGAGGTTCTCTTCAGTTTCCTGTTAAATCGTTTCTAATTATACATCTCTTTTAATCATGATCTCTTGGCTGATGGTAAAAGAAAATGCAGTAGGGTTTGGCTTGGACATCACAGCTAATGTCTTTCTTGTAGTTTCAGAACAACAAGGTACCAGTGCCACCTCTTGTTAGTAAAATCTGATAGCAACAAGCCAATGACTAATGGTCCAGGACCAGCCTTGTTCTGTCTCATAAAGTCACTTTCTTGCTTAGCTTATGGGGCCATTGGGGATGTTGGGCAGAAAATTTTTTCACCTAGGGTATATTTGCAATGTTGAAAAATTCTGGAAGATTGTTCAGGGCTGGTTGTGGGGACAGGTAGCAACACAGGCATGACCATGGACAGCAGTGCAAGTCACCAGCAGAGCCCTGAGCCCTGACCTTTCAGCCCTGAGCACCTGTACAGAACGCAGGGATCTAAACCCTTACTCCTCTCAGGAGACACAGGAAACTTTAGGAAAACAAAAGCCATTTTTTCTTGCTCTTTTAGATTGGCAGGGAGCAGATGTACTCCAAGGAACGTGAGTATCAAATTTGAATTACTATTTATTTCTTACCACAACCATGCCCAAAATCTTGGACCGAGTTGGGACCCGGTTGCCATGTACTGTTCAGAAAGTGTCAAGAGCAACTACAGCGTGAATGAATAAAACAGAAAGAGTGAGAAAAGAAACAAAAGTAGAAGGAGGGGAAATAATCTGAATGGGGTGAGAGAGCTGGTGATAGAGCTTGGTCAGGAAAACCAAAGTATTGAACCCACATCTCTCGAGTAGTCAGTCATACACTGACTTTACCACACTGCCCAGTTCCTTCCTGTATTCAGAAAGATGCCTGTACCCAGAAGTTATAGCAAAATTATTACAAGCTCTAGTTAAGACTTTTCTTTTGTACAATGCCAGAGCTCATTCCAATGAGAATGGAACAGGATCCTTACTTCAGCATTCTTTTGATATGAACACAGCTGTTAATACAAGAATCTTTGAAAAAACTAGGAACACTTGCTTTAGTTTTATAAATTGATCTAATCCCACTGAAATTAATAATACAACTTGTCCCAAGTACAGAATTAAATGTACATTCTCTGCTCTTTTATGATCAATACCATTATTTAGTACCATGTCTTTACTAATAATTGGCTAAAACCCCAATCCTGTACTTTTGACAGCAATCTCCTTGGCATAAATATATTCAGGATTTAGCTCAAGTGTTGGTGTTGGCCAAAGCAGAGCCCCGGACTGTGTGTGCTTGGAGCAAGGTGCTGCCAGTTTCGCTGTTTCGTTGATGATAGCAGCAGCCCAGCTCCCTGACTAGGGCTAGAGATGCTGAGAAATACAAGCAGTGTTAAAAACAAAGCTGCTCTGAGCTCAGGGAAGTGTTTGCCTTTGCCCTGAAAGGCTGAGCCTCAATTCTGCTGCCAAGCCTTGGAGCTCTCACCCCATGGACAGACGCACACGGCTCTTCCCCATCAGTTTCATCAGAATAAAACTGTTTTGTGGTTTCTTGTTATAAACTCTTTACAGAAGCTAATTACTGTTGGCACAGAATTAACCACCAGTTGTATAAGTGCTATTCTGCTCAGCTCTGGATCCTGGCTGCACTCACAATATGGTGAGAGGAATGTGCTGCCCAGCTGTGGGTGCTACCCACAGATGCTCTGCTGGTGCAAGATCAACCCCTCTGCCCTTCAGGTAGGACTTAAAAGTCCTCTTTGACTTTTTCAATAAGCAGGGGATAAATCCCAGTATCCTTGTCAACATTTCCCCTCTAAACAAATTCCATTCTAATGCTCAAGGCTGCAAGCAAACTGCAGCAGCCTGCAAATGCACTGGCACATTTACCTGTGTGTTTGATCTGCTCTGTTCCAGTGGCACACATGTGGTGTGCAAGGCTGCAGGGAAAGACTCCCTTTCAGGCTAGTTTGACTGCTCAGTGCTGAGCAGGTGTTTTTATACCATTCTGATTAGTTCCTTTGACTGTGAAAATGAAGGGAAAATCTGTCCTGTGGAGACCAGCCTGTGAGGTTTGCATTTTATTTATGGGAAAATAATTCAGCAGGGTCAATGGGGCATCAGTTTACAGGATACCCTAGCTCCACAGATGAGTAATCTGCTAATTAATAGCTTTGGAAATGCTGCCAGGGTGATTGCAGCACACCAACAGACCTCACTCAGCTCCTGAGCAGACATTCTCAACAGCAAGCAGAGATGCTGGGATGAGCAGCATGGCCTCTTACTGCTCCCTCCAGTCTGTTTTGTTGGCCAAAAGATGTTAGATCTTGTGTCTGTCCTCAAATATAGATCTTTATTTTTGTATTCCTGGCATCATGAGTCTCAGTAGCTGAAAGTCAGCCCTGACTTCTCTCTAAGCAAGATCTCAGTGTTTTCAAAAAGAGTAACAAAAATGCATATAATCTGACAGTTTCCTCTTTGGCCAACAGGAAGTCAACAAATAAATCTGCACACTGTGTCTTTAAACCTAATAAGTCTTTGTGCTGAAGTTGAGGTAAAAAAGCCACCTGTTCATGTAGGAAATAGTGAGTTTATGCACTATGTCTCTTGTTCTTATATCTAAAAAGCAGTACTGATCCAAACTAAATCTGTCAGTGAGACTTAGATGCTTGAATGATCAGTTTTATGGGATTCCAAGTTATATTGCCAATTGCTGTCTCCCAGGAGTGTTGAATATTGGGAAAATCTGTTCCAAATCTGTAACTTAATTTAAAAACCCACAGGCTCTTGTTCAGTATCTTCAGTGCAACATCCTCAGTGGGCATTGAGGATATTGGACTGAAGAAAGAGCTCTGTTCCTGTGCTTTCTGTCCCATCTGTTTAAATTCACCCTTCATTTTAAATTAATGTTCTGGGTTTTTGCCAGACCTGGCTGCTGAGGAAGAAGATTTTTAAACAGAGAAGAGTTCATGTCTGGGGTGCACATAAATCGGCCCAGGTTATCCCTTACCCAGGGCTTTTCAGGAGAGGAGCAGCCATGGAGAGGAGCAGCAGTTCCCTCGGTGTGTGTATGGTCAGGAATGTGCCCCTCAATGCCTCATTTACTGTTCCTGTGCAGGCACAGAGGAGCCAACTTGTACTTCAGACCATTACACTGGTTAGTGTGGCACCTTTTCCATGTGTTTCCAGATCAAGAATGAAATCTTCTTTGTGTTCTTGGTGGGTGTGCCCCTCATGCATACTCGACCATTTCTTTCCTCTTTCAGTAGTGGATGTGGGTCCAAGTCCCTTATGACAAACCCTTCATTTTTATCTTTGAAGTGCTATCTTTTCCTTGCCTCTGCTACCTTCGGGAAACCTGTTACCCAATTCTGGGTGCTCTTTGAGGAAGCAAAGATTAAGTAATAGGCAGCAACAGGGGATGTATGACACTGCACTGAGAAACTGCATCTCGGGGGGACAGCAGGTTCCGTAAATGCCACCCATAGCAGGGGACCACTGGATGCTTCCCCGTCTGAAGTTCCTTTCTGGACGCTTTCTTCACTTGCTCGGTGTTTGTTCTCCTGCAACAGCAAGGAAATGAAGAAGAGGAAGGAAAGGAGGCAACGAGCACACATCTAATGAGGGAGGGGGCAGATGAAGGTACTAGAGGTACCCTTACAGCTTGTGCAACTGGCCTGTGCTCAGCACCCAGTGTCCCAACCGGGCACAGAGGCAGTTTTCCTGTTAGACAAGAGCCTTGAGAAGGAAAGGAGAAGTGGGGCCCTGTGGGTTACAGGAAATCAGTTCGGACCAACCAACGCCCTGTCCAGACAGCACAGGCCCTGCCTTTGCCCTCACCCACCATCTTGTACGTCTTTATCAGTCATAGAGCAATTTTGGGTGTTGTTCAGCACCAGCTAATGACGGGTATCTTTGTCCCAAGTGAAGCAATCTGAAGACCCATTCCTTCTGTGTGACTTCCCCAGAGCCCCGGGGACAATTCCAGAGACCAGTTTTTCAGCCTATTCACACTGTTAGTTTTGCTAAACAGAGTCTAATAAAGCAGTAACTTTGCTTCAAACTGAACTAGAGAGGCACAGAGGGAGAGAAGTAAGTGCTGCTGGGCCAGGGAGGCTGGAGGCAGCAGAGCAAGTCCGACCTGTGGCTGCCCAGTGCCAGGGAGCCCCTTCTCCCTGGCTGGGAGGAATCTCTGCCATGGTTAAGGAAACTCTCCAGCTGAGTCCTTTGCGCGTTGTGCAGGACCCCGAGGACCCTGTGGCGTATGAACCACCTCCTGCTGTGGACCTCTGAGCCAGATGAAAACCCTTCCCTTCTCTAAAGGCTCAAGCTGTGCACAGTTGATTTGTGGTGAGACCGGCAAATGTCCCCTGACCCAGCTGGGCACACTTGGATTATTTGTTTGGATTATAAAGGTGTTGAAGAGTCCCAGTGCTCACCTGAACTCAGCTGTGCTCAGTGCAGTGCAGGCACGAGTGTCAAAGCTGGCCCTGACCAACAGGTTCCGTGAGTGTGGGCCTTGTTTTTGCACTCGGGAGAATATGGGGGTTTGAAATGTGTCAACCCCAACACTGCCTTTCAACTGAGTCAAAGGCCCCAGCTGAGTGGGTGGATTTTTACAGAAGGCCTGGCTAATTTTTAGACCATTAGTAATGTAGTTGAGGAAGATAAGGTAATGAACAGTGTGATCCAGTCTCATTCATGCTGCAGAGGGCAGAGAGTTCAGCTGCAAGGGTTAAGAAAGAATTCTTTTCCCCGTCGGTGCCATTGCACAAGAGCAGAGGTGCCTGAGCAAGGGGACGCAGCAGGAGCCGGGTATCGGATGTGCCGTGGTTTATGGATGACCAGTATGGAAAATACATTTCTTCTTATGCTCCGGAAGTGGGATCTGTGTAACTGCTTCTGGACAGGCAGCCTTGCCCCTCAATTCCCAAACAGCCAACAGGGAGCATTAAGAGAGGAGCTGCAGCCTGGGAACTGTGTTGCAAGGGCTGGAGTTTATTCCCAACTCTCTGTGCTGAGAATGGGCAATATTGTCCATGGGGACTGAGCCAAGGTGGTGTGAAACACCTTTAGTGTCTGTGATCACTTCACATGAGGACAAAAGACCATAAAGAAAGGGATTGTTTAATTTCAAGGCTTAAAATAAGGGATTCTTTTCTCATTGTGGGTTAGATGGATCAGTGTCATCTCTTGAAACGAGTGATCTGGATTTCTCTGTGATTGCAGAGCTGCTAAAAAGGTACAAATATTGCCTTTACTTTCTATACAAACATTGGTAGTTTTCTTCTTAATCTGTGATTCCAAGTTAAAATTATCATGCAGCTCTCTAGAGATGCTCCCAGCCAAGAAAAATGGTATAAATTCAGCTCTAATTTCACCTTCCAAAGAAAAGAAAAAGGTAGAAATGTTGAGTGACAGAGTGCACATAACTCTTCCTACATTAAATATTTTATTAAAGGCTCCATTGGGGTACTAATTTATTTTAATTTTTGCATGCAGTGCTGTGCAGATCCCAGACTTCTTCACTGTCTTTGGCCCCACCAAATACATCAGCTAATGCTCTGTTTACACACAGCACATACACAGGTGGTTATATGCGTGCATATACTGTTACAGGACATTTTTTCTTGAAGTTAGATTACAGCACAGTGCAGGTAATTAAACAGTGATCTCTATACAAATTAAAAGGGTTGGTGCATACTTTATTTTGGAAGTAAAATTACAGTAATTTCAGTGCATGCTGACTGCATAACAGCACGCTCACAACCCGGGGCCGACTTGGGGATGTGTGAGTGCTGCTTGCACATGCAAATGTGAGGCTTACTCACCTCCTGCCTTTGAAGTGCCACCGCTGCACAATCCCTAGGGAAATGTGCCTGCACTCCAAGGCTCCTCAACTTTCAAATGGTTTGGGAAACAATACTTGAAAATTAAGACTCTTCTTCCCATTTCCTGCTAAACATCACCACATCTGAGCAACGCACAATACACAGCTGAATAGATGCATTTCCTTTTTCTTCTTCCCGGGCTGTGCTGGAGCTGCCCCGGGATGCCGCAGCGCTCGGAGCGTGGCAGGCACAGACTGCCACCGGAACAGCTCCTTGTTGGGTTTGTTACTGCCTGGCTCGCTGTCCATTACAGCCGCTGTGCCGGCTCCAGGGGAGCTGCTTCCATGGACAGCCCGTCCCACACCTGTGCCCCGCCCGGCCCGGCCCCCGGCTGTGCGCAGCACTGGAAGTGCCTTAGCCCAGTCAGGCTGGGTTTGAGCGTATTTGGGATTTAACTGTTCCCCACGCCACTTCCCTTGTGCCAAGGCGAATTCTTGCAAGCACACTCACGGTGTTTTTTCCTCGTGAGCAGGCTCCACGCCAGAGCTGGTGTCCAGGATCAGGGAGAGGAGCACGGCAGGCTTGCCTGGGTGATGGCACGTACGGCAAGCAGGGGCAGCACAGGAATTAAAACACTGCCTGTGTTCGAAAGTCTGATCTCAAAATCAGCTGGGAAGGCAACGTGATTCCAAGTGACTGCTCACAATGTAGGTCATTTGAATGCAAAAGTGAAAGCAGATGCACCATGAGATTCCCACGTCTGAAAAGGGAGGGGATGTCAGGCTGTAAGTGCAAAAAGCCCCAGAACTCATGTGTGACTCGTGTTTTCCGGTGAGTGACAAACGCTGCCATCCTGCCTGGATGGGAAGTGGCGGAATCCAAGTGCGGGCGTGGATGTGAGAGTGCAACCCCCAGGAAATGGGAACCGCGTGTGTCGGTGTGCACACACACGCTCGGGCATCCCCCCGACATCCCCCCGGCATCCCACCCCGCCGGGATCGCACCCCGCCGGGATGGGCGCGGGTGCCTCGGCGGGGCCGGGAGGAGCCCGTGCTGTGCCCGGTGACCGCACGGTGACCGCAGTGACAGCAACGCTCCCGCCCTGGTGCTGCCGCTTCCCCGAACCGCGGGGCTGCGGGAAATCCCCGGCGCTGCCCGAGCCCGGCCCCGCCGCACCGGGCGGGCCGAACCCCCGGCAGCTGCCAGGGCTGGGGGGGACCCACGGGCACCGTGTGCGAAACGAGCCATGGCGATTTTCTGCCTGTGCCTCAAAAATTATTTGCTCATAGAGTCATTAATTTCTATTAAATCTATGTATGAATTTTAAACGGATCGATGTGGCATGGATATTCTTGCAGGATGTAAGCATTGCAATGCAAGTTAATTTTTCTTACTTCTAAAGTGGATTCCAAATTTGCATCTGCACGGGGAATTAATTAGGAGGAGCTTTTGTCTTTGCAAAAAAAAAAAGTCCTGAAACCCACAGTTCTATGGGTGTCCCAGTGCACCGCAGCAAGATGGGACTGAGATATTTGAAATGTGTCACTTGCCTCAGTCATTGCTTTCAGAAAGTCAGAACACTCTGAGCATAAAGGTTTTCTTCATATTAAACCAGTGAGATTGATCACCTGATTTTAAATTTCTTCCAGACAGCATAATGTATTATTGAAAGTTCCCAAGGGAGCATTAAAAATAATTATTTCTCCGGGTATGGAGATGTAGATGTGTTGCTGTGGGGTAAGGTAAAATGAGGTGTGTTCTTGCTGCACAGCATCTGTGCTGTGGTTTGCCTCGTGTTCTTACTTTTACCCTGTGGTAAATGAGAAGCTCCCCCAGGACGAAAGAGGAAGTATCTCTCTAACTTGAAACATCTTGGTAAGCACCAGAGCAAAACAGTAATATTTTTATTTCTCCTTAATGACTCAAGAATATTTTTAATTCTCACACATCCGATGCATGAGTGCTGTCAAATTCTGACTACAGCAGTGTCCTGTGGCAACATGCTTCTCCATTTCACCAAAAAAAAACTGTCAGAGGAGGTGATGGATGAAAAGTTCAAACTTCAGTGCTGAGGGAGGTCAGCCTGTGAGTAATGATCTGTCAGTGGCCTCAGATCATGAGCTGTTTGCATAACTTTGGCTCTGGACAAACCCAGGCCGAAGATGACAGATGATGCCATATAAGCTCTCCCAGTTGGCTCATTCCAGTCTGATCCAGCTCATCTGTACCCCAAGGTCATGAGCACTCCTGAGCCAGTCTCTGGCAAGGGTGACAGAGCTGGTGGCCTCCCTCCTACTATTCTGAAGGATGACAAAAGGGAAGGTAAACAAATAAGAGGAGTTCTCTGCCGCTCATGGCCTACTCTGGAGCTTCAGCAGTAGGGAAGAGAAGGGGCGAGACCTTGGTGAGTAACACAGGCCAGTGCTGTTCCTTCTCAGAAGCCACCGCCCAGCCTGATGGCCCTGGTGGGCATGTGATTGCTGTATGCACAGATGAGAGCAGTATCACACTCTTCTCAAGATTAAGCCACTTCCTAAATTTGTGGTTTGGTGAGTAGAATAGAATCTTGTGCTTGATGGCCTCAGAAAGTGACTAAAATTAGAAGTAGAGGTGGATGTGTTTTTCAACTTTTTTGGACAGAGTGTCTTGGCTGGCATTTCCCCATTCTCCTCCTTCCCTGCCCTGTAAATTAGGTCTGTCTGATCCATAGAGAGCCTTTTTCCTTGGCAGATGGTATCAGGATCCAGTACATCCTCCTTGTCCTTCCCTCTCTCTTCCCTTTGGTTTGAGATTCAAACAAAAACAGACACTGAAGTTTCACAGACCCATATAACCCAATTTCCATCATTAGTCCCCCTCCCTTATTGCCTGGCCTTCTCTGGAAATGATCACATGGTAGAATCATGCTCATGGGGAAACTGTCTCGAGTCTCTCAGAGGGTTCTGGTAAAGTACCCACCCCTCTTCCCTGTGGTCAGGCTTGGGCTACTCCTCTTTGCTATATTTTCACAGGAAAAAAAAAGGAAACCGTTAAGTCAGCAGCCCAAAAAATCAGGGAAGGAAAAGGCTGCTCAGCCAAGGCAGGGGCCTGCAGGGAAAGAAAAGGAGAAGGAAGAGCCACTGCACCCAGGCTGTGACTCGGTGAACGCTGCCACAAAGGCATCTGGGTGTCTTGGCTGAAGCTGCATTTCAGTGGGTGGGGAAGTTCAAACTGAGGGGGCTCCCTGTTGTTTGTCCACACTCTGGTGTTGGGAAGGGTCTGTTGAATAATTTTTTCCTGGTGCTGACATCCTCTCCTTTGGCTCAGCGCTGACTGTGGGGCAGCCACAGCCTCCCTTCTTCTTCCTCTTTCCCATTCATTCATGATCTAAATGTGGCAGCTCTGGTGGGTGGAATCTGCTCCTAATACTCGTGTCTGGGACCTGTTACAGTTCAGCTTTTCCTTTCAGATCCCCCATGGCATTATTATCTTCCAGGACTCAGGCAAAGCCTTCTCTGAGACACCATGCGAGGAGCCCCCTGCTCCCCCCGGGGAGGCTGCTGTGTTTGGGACTGAAGACCATCTCCTCTTGCATCTGCAGCGAGGCCCTCTCCAGACTTTGGTCTGAACACCAAAAGACACTTGAGGGGAGATTTTCAATTCTTCATCCCTACCACTGTCCATCTGGGTTTATAGATCTCCACCATCTGTTTTGTGTTGAAGGTCCCAGTAAATCCAAAACTTCAGTTCTGCTCACTTCCACTTCTTTTTCTGTCAGAATCCACAGGACTCTGAGGTTAAGTCCTTTGGAGAAAGATCATTTTAGTCAGTCTTTCTAAATCTCTGAAATTTGTGCTCATGTCAGGACCCAGAAGGGAAGAAAGTTTCACATGGATGGGGCCTTTGCTGTAAGAATGTAACCTGTCTTTTGCCTCTGTGACCTCATATTTCGGGGAGCTGCAGTTTGGAAGCAAACAGCAGCACTAAAAATAAATATGTTTTGCCCTCACCTCCACAGTGTCAGTATAAAAGGATGTCTGAGTGGGTGGACTGACTCTTCTGAGTTCCTTTTTCTTTCAGTTCTTATTTTGTTTAACTCAAGAATATGTCGTTGTCATGTTCACGAGGCCTGGCCCAGCCCGAGGCCTTTCCACTTCTTTTTTTGTTCTCAAGCAGGACCATTCTTTCCCACTTTCAGGCAGCCTTGGCTTCAGGCATTAAGATGGCAGTGAGAGGCTGCTGGTCTGATTTATCAGTGCAGCTTCTTTCCAGTTGTTCTGCCTCTGGAGCACCAGTGCAAGTCTCCCCCACTCTCCTCCCTCCTCCTGCCTTCTCGGAAACCCAGCCCAAGACCCATGAGGGCCACCTGCCAACACATAGCTCTGCTCTACCATGGATGAAACTCTTGATACTGCCTTTTTTAACTTGTTTTTCAGGTAGTTCATACCCTTTGAGCACTGTCATTTTTCAGGCTGTCATTCACAAAGTTCATTGGGTCTCAACCACTGCCTCTGAACTGAAAACATTTATATGCCTCATTTTTGTGGGCTAGAGTAAAGCAGAGCAAAAATTTCCAAAGTGCTGAATATTCTCTGTCCAAGAGAATTCCTCTTGAAACTCCTACATATGTACAAAACACTGCTTCCAAAGTTTGGGCACAAAAATGTTACCCTTGCTCCATGAGTAGTTAAGCTTGGATGTCCCTGTAGGAAGCTCCGTGAGTTCCAGGTCACACTGGCATGGCTGCGTGGCCCAAGGTGGGCCAGGGTTATCGGAGTTAGGGGGAGAAAATGGATCTTATAAAGGATATAAAATCTTGCATTTCCCAATTAGAATCAACCTGTAGGAAGCTGAAAAATCCCTTCATGTGGAACATCATGTCTGCCCATAATGAGAATCATGGCAGCCTTTTAAGTACAACACTGTGCTCTGTAATTAATTAGCATGTGCCCCTCTGGAAGGAATGAAGACAAGCCCTGTTGTGGCAAATTGCCAGATTTGGCCTTGCCAGGCTCCATCCCTGGGGTGGAGCACATCCCTGCATGAGGTTCTGTGGCAGAATGGGAATTCTGAGTTCCTCTGAGACAGAGGGGCCTAAATTAGAGCAAGGAGGCAAGAATCACTGGGTGCTGATGTCCAGGGATAACGCCAGTTCAGTTCTACTTGCAGGAAGCTTTCAGTCACTAGTCACTAGTTTTTTGGGCTTCTCCCAGAGAACATAGTGGTGTGTGTTTGGTCACTTAGACCACTGCCTGCTTTGGGAGTCAGGCCCAGCAGAAAGGGAAGAAGGTCTCCTGTCAGTTAGAACATGGAGCCTTGCAGTGAAGTAGAAAATAATCCCACAGAAATGTACATGCATGTGGAAGATTTTCGGAACAACCAGCTGGAACAGACCAGTGAAACCTGATCAAGGACAACAAACTCCATCATTTAAGCTGTTTTGTTAATTGTAGTGTTTTATTAACAAGCAGATATTGCTGGAAGGGCTGGTTGTGCAGATGTGTAACATCTGCGTACACTCTGGAAAGTGTCCTGGTGATAGTTCATTCCAAAAATATCATTGGTTTTTTAGCTTTTCTCTTGACCGGATAAAGGAAGAATGCTTTTTCCAAGGTCATTTTTGGTGGAAGTGTTTTCTGGTTCAGATCCAGTGGACCAGGGGAGACAGACCACAACAGCAGAACCTGGTTCGGTTCTTCTGGTGAAGACAAGCTGCAAAGCCTTGTCACAAGGGTTGTTTGTCATTGATGGAGGAGAAGGACAATGCAAAACCCCATGGCTTTGCTGTTCACCTTCATTTTGATGAGTGTGTTCTGTGCTGTCTAAATTCCTTCCAAAGGACAGGTCCCTGGGCTAGTAAAACATGAAGGTTTGGATGGGAATCTGCTGAACAGCCCCAAAGGAATATGGTTCATGACAGGCCTCTTGCTCAGCTCCAAAATCCAGGGAAACCTGAACTTCATACACGGGAGAGGAAATTTGTCCCCCAACATGTTCTTCCCTGGCCAACTCTGCTTTCCACCCCCCACTAGCAGTAAACTGAATGATCTTTTATGAAATGCAGACTTTATGGGTAACTTGGTTATTGATTGTTCAAGGGAATGTTTTGTCAGGATGTTCCTCTATGAGCTTGGGGTGGGGAGCAAACAGTGACAGCCAGGCCAGCTAATAAATGACTTAATATCAGTGACTGTGGTTTAAATTTACACACTTAACTTGCACTTAGTTCAAACAGCTGCAAGTGCTTTAGGAAAGGTGATATTCCCCCATTTTGTGTAGAGAGAAACTGAGGCACAGTGCAGCTCAGTTATTTGTCCAGAACCACTTGCTGCTGGGAATAGAGAACACAGTTCAGGCTCATGTGAGAATCATTAGATAATACTTATTATAAAGGAAATTCATTCCTGTCTGGAATATTACTGAATTTTGAGATCTTAGGAACAGACAAGTTCTTTAAGTTGGGCAAGGAAATTCTTGGTTCTCCCTTCAGCTCTCTGCAGCATGTACTGTTTTGTTTAAATACAGCAAGAACATTAACTGGAACACAGTTCTGTCTTTTCCTCCGTTTTCTTTCTCTTTCACATTCCATAGATCTGATCTTATTTGCCTGAACCAATCCCTTGCGCTTGAGGCGTCCAGCTGCCCTGGCCTTTCGGTTTCGCGGTTTGTCCTGGCCGTGCAGATTTCTCGTAACCGGGTTCGGGCGCTGAGATCCGCGCAGCCGGGCCGGGCGGAGCCGCGCTGGGGCCGGGGCGCGCCCGGCACCTCCCGCCGGCCCCCGGAGCTCCGCTCTGCCTCTGCCTGGCGAAGTTCCGCCGCGCTGGAAGCAGCTCGGCCCCGTCAGACGGCGGGTGACAGGGGTGGTCCCAGGCTGCCCTTTTAGCTTTTGCCTTACTGATTTTGTTTGCTGAGGGGTGAGCACTTTGTCCCCTGTGCGAAGCTGAGCTCTTCAAAAGCCAGCCACTGTCCAGCACCTGATTGCACCACAGGTCCTGGAAAGCCTCTGACATTACCGTGCGTTTTGAAAGAAAGGGTCAGGAGGCAATTTTGAGCACTCTGGGAGGGGTTTCTATGTAATTCATGTATGTGCACTCAGGCACACGGTGGGGTTCTTGGGGCTGTCCTGTGCAGGGCCAGGAGTTGGACTTTGATGTTTCTTGTGGGTCCCTATCAGCTCAGGATATTCCATGATTCTGTGCGTGTTCTGGTGAATATGACTCCAAAGACATCCTGACTGGATCTTTATTTGCACAGCAGCTGCTTTGCATGGTGTTTTCAGATCTGTCTGTCACCACTACTACACTGTAAATGTAGTATATAAATGTAGGTAATCCTAAAAGCACCACAAAATAGGATACAAATTACTTTGGCTTGGTGGGATTCATTTTGGGGTTTGGATATTTTGGGGGGTTTTGCCTTAAAATTATTATCTTTCAATATTTAACATTTCTCCTGTTTTCCTGGCTTCCAGCCAAGCCCTGCTTCCACTGTAGGTAAAGAGAGCAGAGTTGGGTTGGAAGCCTGCTGTGCTCCCCGGGAGGGTGTGCCTGTCACCCCTCTGCAACTGGGACTTCTATCTCCCTGGACACCAATGTATGCCACAAGATCATCTTTTAAATGTCACATGAGATTGTGGGAATACTCTCCCTGGTCCCAGAATACTTCCAGAGCTGTTTATCTAAGCTCTCTCATGGTACGCCAAACCACCAGGTGTTCTGTATGCCTGGGGCCCCTCTTGTTCTGGAAGGCTTCCTTGGTTTTTGTTTGTACAGAGTTATCCTGGTCTGCAGGGTGGGTTCGGTGAGCCTCTCCCAGTGCTCTGTGAATGTTCCCTCTGACTGGGAGAACCTTTCCGTGCTTTCCCATGATGACCCATGGTAGGATTGATATGACCACTCTCCACTGTCCACCTCCAGCCAAGACCTGAAGTGGGAGTGGGACAGGGCTGTGCAATGGCTCTTGAAGCTGTGTCTGCCTTGATCCTCTTAAATACCACCTGTGGGCATTTCTTGCTTCTGTACAGCCCATTCCTTCTCAAGCACGTGGGGCCTTGGCTGTGCATTTCTAAACACGTTTCTGTTCTGTGTTACGCAGCAGCCACCATGTTTGGCTTATTACAGTGAAATCTGGGTGAAATTCCATGGCCTGGTGTTATGCAGAAGAGCAAACAAGGTCTTCATCACATCCAGGAAAGCATAAATAGAAACTGTACAAAAATCAACAGAGGATGACTAGAGGAGATGTGGTTGTATGAAATTGCCCAAATTTATGTGCCTAGTTTGGGAACTAAAGGTAAGGTTCCCCACATGGAGAGAGATAAATTTCTTTTGAATTGTCCTCTGGAAGATAATTCCTTGACTCTTTCCCTTAGGGCCAGAAGGGTCTGGCTCAGTGCACACAGGATCAAACCATCAGCACTCGGCTCCAAAGGAAACAGGTCCCAAAGGAAACAGCTCCCAGGCACTGTCCTGCTCATGTGGTTCTCAGGCCAAACTGTACCAGGGAGAAACCAGCAGAATGAGGAGGCCAGGAAGAACAAATTACACCTCTTAGGGTACCACATCATCACCCTCATTTTTGTCCTTTAGAGGAGCAATTATCTGTTTAATTGTCTTGTCATCACAAATAATAGTCCTGAGCTGCTCTGTGGCACCTGGGCTGGTGGTGGTTTTGGTGGGAGCACCCTGCGTGCTCCCCTGTATTTACAGGCAAGCCTGGCTTGTGCACTTGCAGAGATTACTCTCCCTTTCCAAACAGAAAGCAGTGACTGGACCAAGCTCAAGCATTGTTTAACAATGGCCTGTGACTCTGTGGTTTGTTTTCTTGTTTTGTTTGTAAAGGTCAGAGACATAATGATTTTTTTTTTTTTTTNACTCAGATCTTTCACTGGGCTGAGCTAGAGGGGAAGTGAAAAAGTAAGTCTTGGTCAAAAGCATGATATTTCTTTGGTGATTTCTCTCATCAAATACATGCCCGAAGTGGAAGCTGATCATGCCTCCCCAAGGCCAGGTTACCTTCCATAATACCCCAGTCTGCCAGTCTAAATGTAACCCCCTGCAATTGGGTTTGAATCTAATAAAAATGCCTGGTTCTGATACGATTTTCCAGGCATGCCAAATTGCTGCAAACTCCAGCAAGTCATGTTTCCTAGTAAGCACTTTCCAGGGCTGGACCCCTGCTTTATCTGGGCTGTAGGTGGGCCAGGCAGGAGGATTTGGCGTGCAGAGCCCGGGAGGTGATTCTGCTTTGCACCGGGGATTTTCACTGCAGCAGCCTCTCCTAGGCACCTGGCAAAGTGACAGAAGGAAGAAACTGCTCACGGCTAACAAATCCTTCCACTTCTCTGGGGTGAAAGAGACCTTCAGTGGATCATTCTTAGCTGGTTTTCAAGGCAATAGCCAGTGTGAAGTTTTTAGTAAGGGGTTGCTTGTTGTAGGAAAGCGAGTCTAAGTGCCAGTGGTATTTTCTGAGGGGTCTGATACTTGTGTGAGGTCTGGGCTTTCAGGGCTGTTTGCTTGGAAGTACCATAGACATTGCACATAAACACTGGTACAAACAGGCTTAAGAACTAACCCCCCACTTTTTACAGCTTTCTGCATGCTCAGCAATAGCTAAATGATGCCGATATACATTCGAAATAAGAGTACAATTGTTGTTGGACATTCTTCTGAATATGTCAGATTTTTAAAACTGAAGTATTGAGAGGTGAAAAAATGTTGTCAGTGAATGGTTTGTATTGGAAAAAAACCAACTAAGATATGGTTTTGAAACAAAACTTTTAATTGACCCATCCCTGTTTTTTTTTACCCCATCTCAATTTTCTTTTTTAAATTTCACAGTAGGTACATGGGAAGTTTTTGAAATCTCAAAAATATTCACAGGAAAGGAAAAGCACTTCCTGTTGATCTCAGCTTGGATGCTTGGGGGAGTATGACATTTTCTGCAAAACTGACAGAAACCAGGTAGGATTTTCACTGCCTGCCAGGCAGGTTTGAAAACCTGCTTGATTTCCTTCCAGCTCACCCGCCCAGCTCCCAGGGATCCTGACAGAGGGAGCTGCAAGCCAGAGACGCGTCCAAGGTTCTGGGCTGTCACCTGTCCTCTTCGGAGGTCTCACAGGGGCGCCTGCTCTGGCTCTGTGCAGCCCCTCACCGGGCTCCTTGAAGCTGTGTCTTCCAGACTGCCGGGTGTCCCAGGCCCTGCTGGGACCCCGGGGCTGGCTCAGCCCCCGCAGGCTCCAGCTGACCCTCTCTGGACCCAGCGCTCCGGGGGCTCCCGGCGCCCGGGGCTGCTCCCACCTCGCGTCTGCTCCAAGGGCCAGCAGCCTTTTCCCCTGCAGGGCAGGTATGCAGACTCTCCAGCTGCCCCGTGTCCTCTTCAGCTACAATTCAAACTATCCATTTTTCTCAGGAATGTGAATTTGGCCACAAATTCACAGCAATTTTACTGAAGTAACTTTTGAAATTACACTAGTTGAGGAATATTATTTAGGGTGTATCTAGGAGTGTTCTGTGAGAAATATAAATCCTTTGGAAGCTAGAGATGAATTGCATCCTAGATCACTCTGGGAACTGAATCTTCCCATCCTTGAACACCTTCTGCCCTAAGCATCACTACTGAGTCAAAGCTGATGTGGGTCAGACTTACAATATTCAAACCACTTTTGCTGGTTCACGTGGAATATATCACCATCAGTAAAAAGTGTGAAGATAAAGAAACCTGGTCCTAGGGCACTGTAAATGCTTGGTTTCAGACATGAAATTTTAAATTTGAGAAAGTCATCCGACAAAGAGCCTAGGGGGATTGTGTCTTTGTCACACCTGTCTTGGCCAGCAGAACTGCCATGATGCTCAGCAGCTTTCAGCCAGCTGAAGATCCCTCGGTGGGTGGCAGGAGAAGGTGTCGTGGCTCAGCCCCACACAGCCACTCGCTCACTCCTTGTTGGTGGGATAGGGGGAGAAATTGGAAGGGTAGAAGTGAGAAAATGTGTGGGTTGAGCTAAAGGCAGTTTAGCAGGTGAAGCAAAAGCTGCATGTGAAAGCGAAGCAAGACCAGGAATGCGTTGCCCACATCCCACGGGCCGGCAGGTGCTCAGCCACCACCAGGAGAGCCGGGCTCCAGCACACAAACAGGGGCTGGGAAGACAAGCACCATCACTCTGAGTGTCCCCTCCCTTCCTCATTCCCCAGGCTCCATATGCTGGGCACGGTGCCATATGGCCTGGGATACCCCTGGGGTCAGCTGGGGTCAGCTGTGTCCCCCCCCGGTCCTTGTGCACCCCCAGCCCCCTTGCTGGTGGGGTGAGTGGGGAGCAGAAAAGGCCTTGGCTCTGTGCAAGGGCTGCTCAGCAGTGAGGAAAACATCCCCGTATTATCAGCACTGTTTCCAGCACAATTCCAAAGCACAGCCCCACACCAGCTACTGGGATGGAAATTAACCCTTTCCCAGACAAGGCCAGCACAGAAATCTGTGGGAGCCCTGGCAGAGGCTGTGCCATGCTCCCTCCTGTCTGGGACCATGTGAGCTCGTTTGGTCCAAGCAGTTTCCTGAGCCGCTGCCAGGAGCTGGAGGGTGAAGCCTGGAGATAAAATGTCCGTGCAGCTCCACTGGAGAATCATGGGGACCCTGTGAAACATGGCTTGTGTTCAAAAGGTTCACAACATGTAACCTCGCAGAGCTTTTGGGCACTGGGACCTGAGTGCTTTAGCCTTTACTAAACAAATACTTTTAATGATTTGAGTCTTAACAGGAAAGTCCAGTGGGGGCTATTGAACTCTGGAATTCGCTGCAGGGGGGCATAGGAGAGATTAGAGGCCATGGCTAATCAAAGAAAATCTGCTTTACATTGTACTGCTGCTTGCACAGCTCCAATTCATATCTGACTCCCTTTTGCCTTAGAGGCAGCTGCATGTGTAGACTGACCCTTTCTGTGCTGAGCTTTCCTATCAAGATCTCCCAAGACAACCTCAGTTTCTCAGGCAGTGAATTCATGACAGTTTTTGCAGTGACACTTCTCTTCCTGCAGCCGGTTGTCCCAGTTTTTGCCCTGCTCCTTTTTGGATCAGCACACCTTTTCCCATGGTTATGGGGCAAACTGAACTGTCAGCTGAAAGGAATTTTTCAGCTGTTCTGGTCGAGTGTGCAGCTGCACAACCAGCTGTGCCAGCAGCACGGGGAGTGTGGAGGGCGGGGGCTGCCCCAGCCACTGGAGGTGAAACCACAGCCTCCCTTTAAACCGAAACGCCCCGCGATGGCACCGAACCACCGACGGCACCGAGCCACCGACGGCACCGAACCACCGACGGCACAGAACCACCGGCGGCACCGAACCACCGACGGCACAGAACCACCGACGGCACCGAACCACCGACAGCACCGAGCCACCGACAGCACCGAGCCACCGGCGGCACAGAACCACCACGGCCGAGCAGCGCCCGCCGCGCCTTCTGGGGGGCAGCGGTGGGACAGAAAGATGGACCTTCAGAATCTGTGCAGTCAGGAGCTCCTCAGCCCAGTAGGTGCAGAGGTTTAAAATAAAAAGCCTCCCAGCTGAAGTGTGGGTGTCAGCTGCTTTGTTCCAAGGTTTATTCCAAGACAGCTGTCGCTGGGTCTCACGGTAGCACTCGGGGCCTTGGGGGCCGTGGATCTGTGCGTGATCCCAGCAGGTCACACTGGAAATGTGAAACCCTGCTGCCCACAGGCTGCTTGTTCCCACATCGCTGCCAGAGCTCATGCATCTGGAGCGCAGCTGGCAGGGCTTTGTGGCATTGCTGCACATCAGCTTTGGGCAAAGTCTCACTTTAAGTTTGTGGTAGTTGGAGGCAACCTGGATGACTTTGTAGCAAAGCAGTGAGGCAAACGCACACTGTTGTGCTAACTCATCTTCCCTTCAAGCACTGTGGAGCAATAACTTTCAGGAACACAGTGGAAAGATGTAGCCAGTGTGAAGAAACAGCTCAAACAGCTTCCTCTGTTTCTGCAGTGCTTCTCTAACCATGTTTGTAAACAGGTTTGAAAACACTTAACCCTGAGCTGTGCACCCACACTGATCCCTTAACTCCTCCTTGCTCCTGGGTAATATTCACATTGATGGGCCCAAGCACCAGAGCACAGCTACACACACACCAAACTATTCTTTGGCAGCGTCTACATCCCAGTTGGAACATGTCTTTTAAAAGGCAGCTTTTTGCAGTTTCATACTTCAACTACCAACTAAACTCCTTATCAGTGTGATTCTATCAACAGGAAACTGGTAAGAAAAAAAAGAAGTACCCACCCCATTGCCCACGATGTTATCTAATCTCTGTCCAATCTGCTTTCTGCTTGGGGACACATGCAACAGGCTGCAGCAACTGTGTGTCAGAAGGTCAGAGAATGCAGACAGAGGACAGCAGTGCAAATAACCAGTTGGGACTCAAAGAATCCAAAGTTGAAGCAGATTTTTAAAGCTGCTTAGTAATCAAAATATCTCACTGTGCAAATCAGCCTTTTTCTTGTGGTCACAGCTCCTCTATTGGTGCTCACTGGAGTGTTTGTCACTGTGCCACAGGTGTGACAAGAGTCTTAGGAGCACAGAAAGACACACGGAACTTGGGCTCTTGTTGGCTTGGCAGTGCAGGGTCAACAGCTGGACCTGATGATCTTAAAGGTCTTTTCCAACTTAAACATTTCTGTGATTGTATGATAGAAACAGCGTTTGGGGGCTAGACCACATACCTGTACTTTGCAGGAAGAAAGTGGTTTCCCTTACAGTAACAGAGACTTTTTCTGAGTGCAAAAGTCAGTGCCTGAAGTGTCCAGCTGTTGCAGTTGTTGGGGATATCAGACTTAGCTAAAAGCTCTTACAAAAAATATATGCATAAAATGATGTATAGGTTTGCATTTGCTACAGGTGACTAATTGTTGGTATTTGCAATTAGAGTAGTCTGCTCTTGGCACTGGAAGATGCTCTAGAACTGCTTTATTATTCTACATATTAGAAAACAGACTCACTCTGGTGCTTCTTTTCAGTTGAGGTTGTGTCACAGAGACTGACTGTCAGCTACAGTGACTGAAACAAGGCCCTGATGTGAGACACAGCCCTGGCTAAAACTAGAACTCGGGCAGCAGATCATGTCCCTCTCCTGCCCTGCAGAAAGGGTGCAGTAAGAATGTCAAAACACGGGCCAAGGCACCTCTGACCAGCTGGAGCAGGCAGCACAGCAACCTTGTTATCCCTTCCTGCTGACCCCAGGGTTGCCTAAAACCTCTGCAATCCAATTATTGGCGTTAATCTGTTGGTGTTATTGCACTAAGCATATTATTGAAGGACTATTCAGGTATGGTGAGCTGGAATCTGTGAGGCTGGAGAATTAAATGGATTAATGAAAGTGTGCGTGTCAACATCCATTTACCCGGAGAGTGAGGAGCAACCGAAGTGGAAAGGCTGAGAATGAGAATTCAGAGTGAAACAGTTTCTTAGCACTTTCACAGATCATGGAATCAACTAATTCCCAGTTCTGGGATGCTTTTCTTGGAATTGGTTGGGTAACAAAAGAGTCTAAGGCCAAATGTATACAATCCTGCCACACTGAAGGTGTGAATACAGGAAGAGACAATAGGTGTAAAAATCTAGAATGCTTTTATTCAGAAAAAGTAGTAATTACAAAAATTTGCTTAGCTAGTCTAGGAGTTTAGTGGAGTTTAGCAGAGTTCAGTAGGAAAATTTGTTATCACCAAAGCAGCAATCACACTCTGGAGGACTGTAACCCACCTGCTCACCTCTCCCTGGAAAGACTGAGTTTTTTTCTTTTCTCTGGCTAAGGCACTTCTTAGTATTCTATTTCTCATTACTTAGTTATTTCAATAAAATATTCCATTAAGGTCTGTTTTAGAAGGAGAGCTCTGACTTGGATTTTGCAATAGCTGAAACCAGTGAAAATTGTCTTGTTGTCCATTGCTGTGTTTGACAGACAGTGTTCAACCTGTGTTACTGGTGTCATCTCCTTGGCCTGGCTGGCCCTGTGCTCACTTCCCTTCAAGTGGTTAAGGCAGTGGTTGGTTTGTGTCTCTAATTTAGCTATGGGAAACAGATCTTCCTAGCAATGTGGTACTAGAAAAATCCCTAGAACTATTTCATGTTTTTTTCTTCCCACTCAGTATTATGAAACATTCATGCTGAATTACTGAACACTAGCAAATGCTGTGCTGTGATGATATGTACAACAAGGCTGATAATGTGCTTTTTATAGCGTAGGTAGGTCTATAACGAGGACCTATAAGATCATCCTCTGCTCTGGGTGACACAGTGCGGTGGCACCTCGCTGTTGTTTCTGCCCACAGCTTTAGCTTTAGCTAAAGAAACACCTAGAAGACATGAAGAGGGAGGAAAGGCGTTAAAAAGGGGATTGATTGTATCACTTTACAGCTAAATAAGATAACTCTTATGACACTCCTTTAAGGTGCCTTTATCAATGTAACTTCTTGTGGCAAGTTAATTTAGGCCTGGTCTTTGCAAAGCACCTGCTGTAATTCAGTGGTATTTATGGGTTTGGACTGGGATCTTTCTGTAGGGATAGCTGTATGGGTGTGAAAATACAGAGTGAAATGGTTGTATTAAAATAACCCACACATCCTTCCTTACTCTTGCTTCTTGCTCTTTACAGCTTGGAAAGGCTCCCAGCAGCCAGAGAGATTCCCAGCACGGTTTGTTTCACAGAAACTGCTGGTCTTGAGAATCTGCAGAGTCCAGGCTGGCCCTGGGAAGCTTCCATTTCCCAGAGCATCCTCAGAGGCTCAGGGGCAGCTGAGGGGAAGGGGAAGCTGGAGAATATGAGGTGCTAAACTGCCCCATTCCAGGTTAGAGTGGTTCTCTCTGAAGTTTGTGCTGACTCAGGGAGAGCCATCTCCAGAAGCCCGAGCTGTGCTGTGCCCAGAGCGCGTGTCACAGATAGCCTTGGAACACCGACCTGCTGGGAGGAGCCCCCTGGACAGAGACGTGCCGGGGTGGTCGAGCCTCAGCAGAAAGCAGTGGTTACATAAACAAAGCACCCTGTCCCCTGCACTGCAGAGAGGGCGTTTGTGAAAGGAATGTGCCAGAACCCACAAGAGGTGAAGGGACATGCAGAGCCGCCTCCACCCTCCCTACTCCTCACACACAGTCACTGCAAAAACAAACAAACAAGACACGACTGGCTTGGCCAAGATGGTTTTAGAGACTGACTCAGGTCCAGCATTCTGGCTGTGAACAAAAGGGAATCTGCATTATTTGGGGAACGGAACGGATGGATACAAGGATCTGTGTGCAAACAACAGCGAGCAGTGCCCAGGTGTGCCACTGCCTGGCTGGGCTCCAGTCCCGTTCGGGAGCGTGTGCCCGACGTGACCGCCACACGCGGGGAGCCACCCGTGCAGGGCAGCGCGGCCCGGCCGTGTCCCCGCAGCGGGGACAGCCCCGTGTGCGCCCCGTGCCGGGCTGTCCCCGCCTGGCGCTGCCGCCCCGAGCGCGTCCCGCTGCCTGCCCGTGTCCTGGGGACACAGAGGTGTCGGTGCCGCGGTGTCCTGGGGACACAGAGGTGTCGGTGCCGCGGTGTGCTGGGGACACAGAGCTGTCAGTGCCACGGTGTCCTGGGGACACAGAGATGTCGGTGCCGCGGTCCCTGCCCGCACACGCGTGTTTGTGAGCACAGCCAGGTGTGTGCCCGTGTCCTGGGGACACAGAGGTGTCAGTGCCGCGGTCCCTGCCCGCACACGCGTGTTTGTGAGCACAGCCAGGTGTGTGCACCCTGCGCGGCGCCCCGAGCAAACACGGGTGGAGCGGTGCCTGTGGGCGGGAGCCTGCAGGTGTTCGTAGCAGTCGTGTGTTCTCCATGTGAGTGTGCAGGAAGCTGGCTTTGTGTGGATGTGCTGCCTGCACGTGTCCTGGTGCTTGTCCACCTGTGGATGGGACTTTTCCATAACAAGGAATGCTGCTTCATTTTCTACTGACCACTGGCAAAATAATAAAGCTGAGTGAAAAGCTTATGCAAATCTGAGCTACTGACTGGAGCAGGATAACTACAGTTCTCTAATGCAAAAGGGGCTTTTTGCATCACCTTACCTGCATTGACATCAAACTCAGCAAAAGTGAAAGGTGCCAGTTTTGTTTCCACTTGCACTGGGATTTGTTAATCTGCTGTAAATGCAATATGTCCTTTGGATGCAGTTACACCTCAGATGGCAAGATAAGGCTGTATCTTTTCTGCATCACTTATGATCAGTCTAATAAATTATATTGGCTTGACCATAGAACAGCCCAAGAGCTAAAAGCATCTAGAAGCTCCCCAGCACTGGGCAAGCAAACAGTTGTCCTGGGTGCCTCTTCATCTCACCTGGGACAAATAGGACACGTATATGGAAAGTTCTGAGTCCTTGGGCATGGCAGTTTCAGTGACTAGGCTTCTAAGGGGGTTCAGAGGGATATTTGGAGGTATGATTTTAAACAGGCATGCAATTCACCTGGCCCCATTAGTGACAGAACTGATTGCCCAGCTGGGATGCTTACATTTATTTCCCTCTCTTCTGGTTGTTGACATTTCCCCGTTTAGGTATCTGGTTGTTTTAGTGTCTCTAAGCATCTTGTATTACACCATGTAATTTTCAATGCAAAACACCCTTCCATGTGCCTCTAGATGTGTTTGTGTTTCTGAAACACCCCTGATGCTCTCTGCCCTGGCTGTGTGCTGCAGGATGCTGCCCCACGAGCAGGGGCTGTGCTCAGCAGTGCCACTTCTCTGGCATGGTGGGTGCCCAGTGGTGTCTTCTGCCCACAGACACAGTGCTGGGCTATTTTGGGTCCTGGTGGGGTTTCTTTGGGCAGTGCCATGGTCTCGGGCCATGCAGGTGGCAGTGCCACAGCTGCAGTGCTCAGCCTGGCCTGCTCAGTAGTGATGCCCATTCCATCGGCCATGGAACGTGTGTTGAGAGGCCAGGTTTGCCAGGTAATGATATCCCTGTCCAGTCTGGCAATTTCCTACTGGAGCTGGGGATTCTGCTCTTGGAGAAGGCAATCACTGGGCTTCATTTGATCTGCTGAATCTGTCTGTATTGTGCTTTATTTTCTGTAAGTGTACAGAGCCACTTCATACCTCAGGGTAGATCTAAGGGGTTTGGGCCTTTTTGTGCCATAGCTGGGATTCCTCTGGCAGGAGGGTTTCTTCCTTGGTTTCCCCAACTATAAAATTAAACAAATCCTCAAAAACAAGTTAATTGTCAAGGACTGTGTAGTAACTATGATCAGTGTTTAATTTGCTTTAGATTCCAGACAATGTGTAACAAATTAGCCTCAGTCCAAGGAATGCATCTGTCTGCAGGCAAATTAAAGAGCTGTGCACACAGATCCTGATGACCCAGCAGTGATGTGGTATGTCTCTCTTGTGTCATTTAAGTGCACAGTATTGTGGTTCACTTGTGACTTTATAATTAAAACAAGTCAAAATAATGCTCAATAATTTTAACTATTTTGCTTGCCTAGTTGTTCAAACAATGCCTGATTCTTCAAATAAAAAAGAAAGTTAAAAGCACGTGCATGTGTACAAAACACTTATTGCACAATTTTTGCATGCGCAATTACCCTGATGGCAAATGCAATTACACACTGAGCACCTCCAGCTGCATGCACACATTGGCAAGTGCTCAGCTCCAGGTTTTTATGTAGTCCAGGGAATTTATTTGGCATGAGACGATTTCGGGAATGAAGTCTCTGCCTGTGGACACAAGCAGCTAACCTTTCTGTAAGACATGCCCTATCCTAGCTTCCCTCAGAAGTGAGGACTGAATTCCATCCCCGTTGCTTGTTCAGACACTGGCCTTTTCCCTGGAAAGTAGAGATGAATTTTGAACTCCATGGGATACTCCTGTGTCCCTGTGGAGCACACAGCACTGTTCTCTGAGCAACTCAGAGATGAGTTCCTGCTCAGGACTGTGTCCTCCATGAGCAGAAAAGCCCTGGATGTGTTTGGATCTTTGCTAAATGCTCTGGGAGGGTCACTGGTGATGTTTGCATGGTGCTCCATGAGAGACCACTAAAATTATTTTGCTGGATTACATAGGGAATCTGATTCTCCTGTCACTTTTAAAAGCTTTGTAATCTCATCTGAGCTGCTTAATTTACTTCAATGCAAGAGAAAAGAGAATCCAGGCTGTTGGTGTTCAGGGAAGTGAGCAAGCAGGGGCAGCGTTTGGCTCCATCTTAGCCTGGTTGCTTTTTACTCAGCCCTCTTGTTAAGCTCCTACTTCTTGAGTGTCTTCTATCAGTAAACAATTGTTTGCAATATGCGAAAAGAACGTGACTGAGAGGATTCTTTGCACAAGGATACGAAGAAAAGAAAGTCTTCCCATTTGTGAAATGACCTTAAGCAGCCTGTCCTGGTGATGGACTTCTTAAGGGAAAGAGGAAGGAAATTGCAGGGCTATAGCCCCCCTCCCGTGTCGGACTGGTGAGTTCCCATGTGGTGGAAGAGCATCTGGTTGATTACACAACCCTCCCCACCAAAGCCCAGCTCCGTGTGCCCTGCTGAGACCTTTGCTGTAGGATTCTTGCTGCAGTCTCACTGGAGGGGCCTTCCTTGGCCATTCTTCCCTGCCTGTCACTCCTTCTGTGCATCAGAAAAGCACAAACATCACATTAAAAACCTGCGTGGAGTCCCTGCTGGGGGCTGTGCGGCCTGGAGGCTCGGAGTGTGCATGCAGCAAACACAGGTGTGTGGGGAGGTGACACTGCCCCTGTCCCCAGGGAAAGGTTTGTCGCCCGTCTTTCCGCAGGGTGAGTCACGGAGCTGCTCCCAGCTGACAGCAGCAAAACCAGCCAGGCCCAGAACATGTGGGAACACAAAATGTTCTTTAAGAGGCCAGCAGTAGACAATCCTGAATTTAGCTGCAGTTCCCTGAGGCTGGCAATATCAAGGGGGAAAAAAGGCTATTTTTAATGCTCTTCCAGCTCAGCATTATAAATCAGCAACTGCTCTGATTTAGTTACAGCATAACTAGAAAGATGTTTTTCTCTTGTTGCTGTCCCAAGGAATTCACTCGGAGATCTAAATGTCAGGGTCTGTCTTTTGTTTCTTGCTTGAAATATGCCCTTATCTCCAGATCTGAATGGGAAGTGTTTTGCCATCCCGACAAGCTTCTCAGAAATTGGAGAATGTTCCTGTATTCACGATGAGCTGAAACTTCCATCCTCTCATGCTCTGCACAACACCCAAGGCAGACGCCTGTGCCAGTGAGAGGAGCAGCCTGGTGATTCTGGCAGCCTCTTGGGATAGGGACATGCCAGGTGCTGATCTTGGTTCTCCCCTACTCCTAGCAAGGGCCATTCAGGGGCTGCTCTTGCTAATCTGTCTGGGAGCTGGGAAGCCTTTCTCTACTATCACTTCCTTAAAAAATAAGTACAGAAATGTAGCTTGGTAGAGATCTCTTTCCTCTGTTTAAAAATCCTTTCCACTGAAGTTTCCCAAGCAGCTGTAGATGAAAAGCTGCAGACAAAGTGAAGGCTTTCCTGGTCCATTCAGAGCTGGGCTTTGGCTTTGCAAGGAGAGCCAGCAGCTACAGTGAGGTCAGCAGTGCTGATTGCAAGGTGGAATAGTCCATTTTTCTCCTATCTGGTTTGTTTTCTATATAATCCCACTGCTGTAGCTCTTCTGGGCAGGAGTGTGATGAGTTGGAACCCTGACCACGACAGCCAGGCTGACGAGAGTCCCTGGAGTAAACCCAGTCCAGCAGGGACAGAGCTCCCAGTTCATGCTGGGCGAGAGTTACTGGCAGGTAATGGCTTAGCTGTGCTGGTGAGGTAACAGACACAGGTACTTACTGCCTGAATCATATGCAGAAGATTTGTTTACAACATGAACAACAAAGTCTTTGCTTGTCCTTTTAGTCAAAGAAGAGACACTATGTAAATGGAATAATTTACCACTATTTAACTATATATCAGTTTTCACCTTCAAAGGCTGTCCAAGTGGTTTATTTACCATAAATTTAACCTTGGACTAAAGCTGAGATGCTTAGATACCCGAGTGATAGGGACCTTAGAAATGCTAAGGCAGAGATAAAGAGAGCACCATCAGATTGAGAGAAATGAGAACTGTCTGGCCCCTTCACAAATACTGAGGATAAACAATAGGGATCTTTGTGCTTGGGCTGTAGGCGTGTTGTCAAGGTAAATGAGACCTGGCAGAGCGCCCTATTGTCTCCTTTCCCACAACTCATTAAGATTTACTTGTTTTATCATCAATGAGTATAACAACCAGAGCTCTGATTATGCCACAAAGACATCCCAATGCCAATGATTCATGAGACAGAGATTGTGAGTCATCAGAAGGGTCTTCTCAGAGGTGTCCTCCTGGTCTGCTGGGAGGGAGGAGCAGCGTCCCAGAGTGGGCTGCTCGGCAGGGAGCACCAGGCTGATACTGCAGTCTTGTGTGAAGCCCTTTTTGTTCTTTATCCAGCCCTCACCCCTTAAGTGTATCCAGCAGTGACACCCTTCCCTGGTGTGCAGCATCAACACCCCCACACAGAACTGAGTTGCAATAGGGCTGGAGGCTACTTTGCCTCAGAGGCTTTGCCAGAAATGATTGCAGCACATAATGAATCAGCTGGATTATGCTTACCTGGAACAGGTCTGCCAAAACTCTGACCTGATTTCCTCTCCCCCCACTCTCATTTTTCTGTGAGGAGCCAAATGGGCTCTGGGTGCAATACAGTGCCATTAGATAAGTTGCCAACCCACAAAATTTTGCAATAATACACTTTTGTCTTTCAGTAGCATCTCTTATCAAATAGGTCAGAGTTATTGTTATAGACCTCAGTGCAGCAGATAAGTTTTGTTCCCCAAGCTACAGAGGACCAAATGAGATACTGAAAGATGAACAAGATCTCAGAGTAACTCAGTAGTAAAAGTAAGACCACGTTGGGCTGCTCTGCCACCTGAGCTATTTATGAACATACACCCAGTAATTCCCAGGTGTAATGTAATAGGGGATCTCAACACTCATTCTGTGTGCTGCTCCACAGTTCAGTTGTTAAGGAGGCAGTGAAAGATGTGTGATCTTCTTAATACAGGTGGGCTTGTCCTTCTACAGATGAAAGTTCAAGCACGGTTGTCCCAGCAGTTTCCCATTGAGCTCAGTTGGGGGGAACAGTTCCTGCTGGCCATGTTGAACCTTAACAGAATCCATTATGGATGCAAATTTAAAACACATGCTTGGACATATAACCTGTAATATTGGAATACTGCATTTAATCCTTGGCCTGTCTGTGGAAGGGGAGTAGACCTCTGAAGCCTTTAGCCTGGTAATCTGTGTTGGTATTCCTGGTCATTATTTTGCTGGAGATAATGCTTGCAAAACAAAAAATATAACATGCCTATCTCTCCTACTTTCTAGTTGGACTAATGGATGTACCCTAATTATTGAAGAGGTAATTGCATAAGTCATGTATTGTAGGGCTTTGTCCTCGCTCCCTTCCATCATGGAGAGCTGTGCAGCAGTGTCCTGTTTGGTGTTAATTTGGTTTGAATGTACACACGATCCATAACGACGTTCATGTCAAAGGCAGCAGCGTCGGAGGGGCAGAGAGTGGAGCACGGCAGGAGCTGGGGGGATCCTCATTTCCCGGGGGGTTTTCTCCTCTCTCCGGGGCCGGACCCCAAACCCGGCAGCTCTGGGGCTCTCCGGCTCTGCCACATCCCAGGTAGGAGCAGGGAGCAGGGAACGGAGCCGGGAGCCCTCAGGAGCAGCTCAGCATGGGCAGGCAGGTGTTAATCCTGCTTCAGTACAGAAAGGTGCTCTCCGAGTAGTTTTGTTTTGTTCCTTCATCTTGGCAAACTGCGGAAGTAACTCTTACAGATGGATTTTTGTGAGAGGTGTGGAGGATATTATTTCAATTATATGAGTGTAGGATTTCTTTTGGTGTTTCTTCATTCAGAGGAGATATTTAATATGATTTATTGCCTACATCTAGCTCATACCTTGAAATAATATATGGTGTGTTAGATAAAAAGACTATTTTTGAGGATTAAGTGGCTCCCAAACATCTTTAAAATCCTGTAAGTGTTCATAACTGAATTCTTTTCTTGAATCAGATAAATTGTTTGTTTTCATGTATTTGGGATTTTACAAACAAGTCAATTTTTGAGGCTAGTGCTACATAATTTTGTGAAGGAAAAAACTGACAAAGAGCTTTTTCCTAAGTGATTTTTACATCAGTTGTTTCAGGAGAAGTGAAGTAACTCTGAAACAGCCATCCTGCCACTTGCAGAATTGTACTTCCTGGAAGACAAGCACTGAACATCTTTGCAAGCAGGTACTGCATTTGGACCTTATCAAAATTACTTCAGAAACTGGATGTGGTTTTTATCCATATGAATCTTAGCATGACAGTGCTTTTCAGAATAAAAGTCATCAAGACTATTTGCAGGAAAATCAGAAGACGACATTTTTCTCCACATCCACTCTAAACTTTCTCATGAGTAAGACTCTCTTGGTGTATTTTTTCAGTCAGTTGAAAAACATATTTGTAATAATATGCAAATTAGTAGGCAACATCTTACACAACACAGTCTATAATGCACCAACCACCTTAGCTCCCAGCACATCCAAAAAGGCTCTGTAAAACACGGCAAACTTGAGGATTGTTTGCAGGACAAATCAAATTAAATTTTAGGTAAAGATTCTGTTCAATGTGGGACAGAGAAAAATTCCCTCTGGTTTTCTGTGGGAAGAGATGGACTTTTGACCAAGCAGTCCTCCAAAGTTTTAATCCTGGTGAAATATAACAATCCATTTTAAATATCACAGTTGTAGCGCCTGGGTAGGTTTTGCCATTTCCTCCCCCCAGTCAGATAAATTTGGGCAGAATACCCCCACTAACAGGAAAGTGCTTCTGCCTATGGATGACTTTCAAAATATTTGCCCCCACTTAATTAGTGGTGTAATTACCACTGGCCATCAAATACCTGGCTCTGTGAGTGGGTGACTCCTACAGACCCTTCCAGAGAGCTGCCAGGGTACTGGGGATGGAGCACGCCTTTGCTGGGATTCCTGTGCATCCCCTCGTGAGCCTCGGAGGTTTTGCAAACTTCAGACCATTCAAATAAAAGAAAGAGGGGGCACTTCAGTGGGGCATGGGACCTGTTTTGCCATGGACCTTCCAGTCTGCTGACTCCTCCAGGTTTTGCAATCTCCCTGCTCTTTTCACTGTCTTCCCATCCCCTGACTGTGGATGTGAAAACATCGGGAGAGTTCTGCACTGAGTCACACCACACTCTGCTAGGTCCATTGGATGCCAGGGTGGCTAAGTTCTTCTCTTGAGCAGGGTGACAACAGTGAAATATCCAGAGAAATGAGGGGCAAGGAGAGTGACAGTGAGTGTTGGACCTGTAAGTGCTGCAAGGCAGCTGGCCCAGCTCACTCCTCAGCCTTGGGATGCAGAGAGCCTGCATGGGGCTGGAGCTGCTCAGTCTGTCCCAGGCCATCTCTTCCCATACCCTGAATCCCCGTGAACCCAGCAAAGGGAACAGGGTTTCAGTGGAGCCACACAAGGAATGAGATAAAATATGCGGAAAGTGTTGTGAGGCAACAAAGCAGGGCAGGGGAAGGCAGGGCAGGACTGGGCTGACCCAGAGGGCAGCAGGTCACCTCTGTGCCCCTCTGCCATATGCCTGGCCACGGGGTGTTAGTGCTGATCCTGGCAAACTCCGTCCCTTGGCTAGGCCCTGTGCCTCAGACTTGTGTTTTTTATGCTCACCCAGCTGTACTTTGAATTGCTTTCCTGAAAACTACTGGGAAAATCCCAGCTGCCTCTGGGAGCTGAGGAAGGTCCTGGTTGGCATAATGAGACAGAAATCAATTGACTCTTTTAGAGTGGCACTTGCTGATGCCAACAATGTAATTTGGTTTATTAGTCTGTATGGACTTGATCTAACTCTTGCTAAAGTCGAGGAGTGAATGCAGAGCCTGTCCTGACAGTCAGCCTTATCATCATCAGGAGAGATGGGGCTCACAGCACTTGCTGTCTGCTGCCAAGGATTAATTGTGTTCAAGTTAATGCCTGAGTTAAGATTAAGCTCTGCCTGATTGACAATTATTGCTATGGCAGGAACCATAAGCCACGAGGAGCTAACTTAGAAATAACCCATTTTGTCTGGATCACCTCTGCAAACAGGAAAAAAAAGGAATCCTGTTTTGCTGGTGTGTTGAAATGCAGCACAGCGTGTGCCAGGGCTGTAAGCAGGTGTCCCCTGCACAGACAGGGGCCCTGGCTGCCACTCAGCAGCTGTTGGGGCCACGCCACAAAGGGACAGGCAGGGAAAAGGGCTCCTTTGGTGCCAGCCAAGGAGTGGGCAGAGCAAGTTGGCAAGGGTGGGGAACACAGCAGGGGTTCAGCCGAGAGCCCTCTGGGAGAATGTGACAGGCTGGGACTGACAGCTCATCAAGGGGCAGAGCAGTTGGGGATAAAGTAAGAATTGAGTCGTCAACATATCTGTGTGTAGGAATAAAATCCCCCGGGGGTAGAACAGAGCCTGGAGGGGGGACAGAAAAGGAGCCTGGAGAATGGGAAAAAGTGGAAGTAGTTTAGGGGTGGGCAGTGGGTGCTGTGAGCCCTCACACTCATGTAGGTTCTGTGATGAGAATTGCTTTACAGTCCAATAATAATCAGAACTTTAACTTTATAGCCCTTAGCAATATGTCAGGTGTGCCCCTATTCTTGGGTTTGTTCCAGGTCTAAGGCAGGTCAGATTAAGCATTTGAACCCTTCAGCAGTGTCTGCTCAATTCTGTGTGCCCAAATGGCCAGGGAACATTAGAGCAATGGAACACAGAGCACTGCAGGGGCTGGAAACAGCAGAACTTCTGAGAAATGTTTTCTTCAATGTGAATGTATTTTGCTGGGGTTTTTTTGGTTTGGTTTGTGTTATGAGTTATGAATATAGATAACAGGGACAGTTTCTGGCTCAGAGCCTTCAGCTGGTACAGACTGGCCAGGGATCACTCCCTGGTGCTCAGACACACAAAGCGCCTTGAGCGCTCCTTCTCTTTGCTTTGGTGCAGTTGTTGAGGACGATGCTCAGTGCACACCCTGTGTTGGTGCCTGGTGCGTGTCTGTCCAGCCTGGCACCCTGCTGCTACCTGGGGTAGCTCTATGGGAATAAGCAGGGATTTTTTTTTTTTTTCCATTAGAGATTATTATTATTTACAAGTATTATTGTTCCATTTCAAAAGTGCAGCTTAGCAATTGCAACACTTTCCACTTCTCCCTTGGCATACCTCATGGCATTGCAGACTAGACTGGGAAGCGCTGTCAGGAGGGAACAAAAGGGATCTCCCAGGTGGGAAAAAACACCAGTGTCGGTCAGAAGAACATTTATGAGCCCCGATTGCCCAGCGGTTCGGAGCGCTCTGTGCAGCGCCGCGCTGTGTGCCGAGTACCCGGGGCCGGGGAGCGGGGCCTCGTCCGGAGCAGGACGGAGCCGCTGCCGGCGCTCTCCGCAGCGGGACCGGGCAGGGCCGGGGCAGGGCCGCGGTGCGGATCCTCCGCGAGCCCCGAGCACCCGGGGAGCTGCGAGCTGCTCTCCCTCCAGCCCCGCGGGTCAGACCCTGCCTTCTCAGGGGTGGGCACCAGCTGCGAGCTGCATCCCATGGCAGAAGCACGCCCCCAGTTAAATCCCAGTCCCCCCAGTCCCCTGCCCCTGTGGGTGCCTCCTCCCCGGCCGGGGGACCGTGCTGTATCTGCTGCTGCCGGGGCAGCTCCTGGCTTCGGCCGCCTTCCTTCACTGCGCTCCGCCTCGCTGGAAAGGGACCGAGGGGAAATTGCTGGGAAAGGGCTGCGCCTTCCCCGTCTCTCCTGAGGGATCCAGTTCAGAATGTCCAGCCTGTTTGAAGCCTGAGCTCTTCAGGCCAAGAACGTGTATTATCTAGTTTGTATTTTATGGCAGTATATGAATGTTTTGTTATAATAACAACAACAACAATAATAATTAGGGCTGTGAGAGCCCTGGAGAGCTGGAAAGGAACCAAGCCCTGCAGGTTCTCTCGGATGTTCAAGTTTGACGAGGTTGAACCATCCAGGTTTAACCCCCATGGCTGGTGCCCTCTCTCACCCTACCGGCTGCCATCACCACCAGGAAGTCTGCTCCTGTCCGCTGGGAGCTGGGATACCCTGGGGCTTCTCCAGGGAGGAACCGCACTTACTGAGGAGGATGTGAGTGAAACTCACTGAAATTTCTTGAATGTGGGATGAGGGTCGTGAATCATCCGATCTTCAGCCGCCGCCAAGCCTGAGTGGGTCTGACAGCCCGCACAGAGCCATCCCGGGAGCTGGGATTGCAACACTGTCCTTTGTCCAGGGAGTGCACAGAGATCTCCGGGTGAAAGTCCCCCTCTACGTCCCTCTAAAAACTCCGTGAAGGCGCTGAAGCTGACTGTGTTAGGTAGTGCCATAGGTAACAGGAGCTGTCCTCTTCCAGAACCTCAGTCCCAGTGCCTTTGTTTCAATCTGCTCTCTGGCTGACGGCAGGAGCTGGAACTGATACTCAAAGATGGAAAAGACATTTTTTTCAGATGTCCACACAGAAAATCTACGTGGGCCTGGAAGGTCAGATGTTGCTGATGCACAAAAGGGTCAGCAGTGGTTGTGTTTAAGATACTGCAGGGAACTGAGGCCCCATGTGCATTTCCCAATGGGGCAGACGAGCAATTGCTGTGTGGGATGGGGGTCCAGGCACCCCTGAGTTCTCCTGAGCACTAATCCCAATTCCCACAGTGTTGCCTCAGCTAATCGCTGCCTCAGTTTTCCACACTTGTAAAATGTGGGGGTAATAACTGTGCATACCTCACAGAGGGCTGTGAGGATTCATTAATTAAACGATGTTCGGGAAGTGCTTTGAAGATGAAAAGCCCTATATAAATGCTGGGTGTTACTAGTGCTTAGTGAGTACCTTCACAGCCACAAGCAGGGTGTGCCTGCAGGAAGCAGAGCCATAGGCTGAGGCTTATGGCTAAGTGCCTTTAAAAATAAATATGATCAGTAAATGCACTAGGGAGGTCAGCTTCCCTCTCCTCTGCCTTGGGGTGAGCTCCCACCTCAAAGGAACTAGGTTTTTTCTTTGCCTCCTCCACTTCTGGAAAACCAAAAGAGGTTTGGGAGTGCTGAGGAGAGAGTGGTACTCGTGGTAGTGATGCTGGGAGCTGAGACATCACAGGCAGCCAGTTTGCTCTAAACCAAACAGGCCCAAAGAGCGACGTGTGCCGTGAGAGACGCTGTCCCCGCAGGTACCACGGTCCAGGGCTGTGCGGGGTGGCAGGACAGTGGCTGTCCCCAGTGCCCTTTTGGGCTGAGTGCCAGGGCTGCACGACAGGCACGGCCACCGTGAGGGCCAGCAGGTGGCCGTGGCTGCCCTGCACTCAGCTAATGACATGCACGCTTTGGGGATACAGAGGCAAATCTGTACTTGCTGCTTCATACGCGTGTTGGACTGAAAACACAGATGCTGATTTCCTCTTCTCTGTGCCCCTGGAAAATCTGGTATTTAATATTCACCTGACTAGGCAGAAAGAAGAGAAAAGGGATTTTTGACTAGGTTAATTGTTTTTAATGACAGCCTGCCACATTTGACAGATCCCTCTTGTGAAGCCTCAAGACAAGCAACCTCTTCTTTCAGATGCACTCTGTGTGTTTCTGTATTTTGAAAGCTGTGCTGAAGTTTCATTTTCTGATTTGGGCAGAGAGGTCACTTCTTTCACAGTTGTCCCCAGGCTTCTCTGGGAATGCCAGACCAAAGCAATAACGTGTCACCTGTGGGAGACCTCCAGGTAGGACTAATGACAGAAACTGGTAAGGGAAAAGCTGCATTTCCTAGCCTAAACTAGCCTTGGTGACTGAAAATTCACATCTTAAAAACAAACATTGAACCAGATTCAAATGTTCCTGTATGAGACTGAGGCAAAAACTGGATATTCTTCTGAGAGAGATGTGTGAGGTGCTTCAAAAACACATGCTAGTTATTAAATTATATATAACATTAAAATTCATCAGATATATCATTAGTTCTTTATAATCTATGATTATACAAAAAAAGAACCTGCAAATATTTGAGTCATAACTGAGGTTGAGGCCAGAGGATATCTATCACATCAGGAATTCTTATTGATGGACTGCTGAAGGGACCAACAGAAACAAGTGGATGTTCCAAGGGAAGGACAGACGTCCTGGGTTTGAGAACACGGAGGGAGAACCTGCAGGGAGCAGCCAGTGATTTACAGGTTCTGTGCAGTCTGAAGGGAGTTTTATTTCATCTGTCCTGGAATGCCCCCTTGGTTTGTCCCTTATCATAAAGCCTGTCAGGTGGTTTGGGCAGGCTCTGGAACATGCTGAGCACCAGGCTGGGACATAGGCCCACCACCACAGGCAGGCTGTGACACTTAAAATCTTTGTGCCTCAGTTTACCCATTGATTAGGATTAGAGTGTTGTGGTGATTAATTAGTAATGTAGTAAAGCATTTTGAAGATGAGGAGTGCTACATGCTGGCTAAAGATCCTAATTACCTCAGCCTCATGATGAAATTTTTGTATTTACATAATGAACCAGTCACAGAAGAGGTGCAGAGATGGTCTCTCCTGGTGGACAGATTCTTATAACTCAGTTATCTCTGCCATTATCACTATCTAAATCAAATCAAATCATTTTTTCCATCGGGAATCTGCTTTTGGAGTGAGCAAAGCCCACATGCTCCATGTGAGACTCCCGGCATGGCAAACAGCCACGGTACCTTGGCTAATTTCAGTCCCTGCCCATGAAACTCACCTCACCCAGAACTTGTTTCAACTTCTCCAGCTGTTCTTGGCATGTGTTGAGATTTCATAAAGTTGATGCCATCAACTCCCACACATATGGCAAGACAGAGTGAGAGAGAAAACCCACACACAGTAACTAATATATAGGGAGAAGAGGTATTTGCATGGGAGAGCACAAACATGAGGCTTTTCTCGCTGGCTCCGATGGCTCCTGACTGCAAATGCCGAGATGCAAAGGGATATGCAGATGGGCAGGGTGACTCAGAGAGCCCTTGCCAGTGCAGAACTCCAGGAAGACACATGGTGCTTCCAGCAGGGCCACTGCATTAATTCTGGTGGTCACCGGGGTCACTTTTACTGCTGCCCACGGCTGAGGGTGGGGCGGGGTGGGCGCTCGGGCGGTGCCAGGGCGGGCGGGGAGCAGTGGGCTCCTGGCTGGCTCTGGGGACACACTGCTGGGGGACAAACTGCTCCCTGGGACTCTGCTGAGGAGTGCCCAAGGTGGCACACGGCAAGGCCGCTGCAGGAGCTGTGATTCACAGTGCAACCTCCCTTTGGAGCTGGTTTTGCTAAGACATTTTACCTCTGATACAGAAGGTTTGTTCTCCTTATATGTCCTTTTTCCTTTCCCTTCGGAGGCAAGTGCATAATTTTTCAAACTTTCAATGAGACTCATTTTCAATCGTAATTCATTATCAAGATGACACCTAATTATTGTCAATTTATAATCTCACTCTAGTTAGGAAAAATCTGGAAACTGCAGGCAAGGGAGGGCTTGGTCACAAACACAGAGTGCGGGCAATAACACCCATTTCCATACTCACTTTTAGATCTGGGCAGATTTCCAGGGCAATCCATGTTTGTCTCCTAGAGACAACTTCAGGAGAGGCATAGGGGGTTTTTTCAGCACTGAGCAGTCACACCAAACTTTTTCTTGGGGTTTGATCTGCCAGTCACAGGGCAGCAGGTTGGGGTACTGGGGATAAAGCCAGACTGGGAGCGATGCCAGGACTCCGTGCAACACAGGGGATGAACCTCAAGTTCCTCTGCTCACTCAGCTGCCGGGCCAGGGGTGTGAAGGGGCCCTGGGCACCCCTGGCTCTGTGGGGATGAGGCACTTGGCAGTGCCATCCCTGGCCAGTGTCTCTGCCTGAGATCAGGATCCCTGCTGGGAGCTCCTCAGCCCCGTGCACCTGCCAGGCAGTGGGACCCGGGCAGCGGAGGGCCCAGCCCATCACTGCAGTTGCTTCATTAGTCACTAACGGGCTGCACACTTAGCAAGCATTTAAATCTGTTTTATAGTGATTGATAGACTGCAATGAGATTTTGCTAATTAGTTCATTGCATACCCAACGAGCCCTGCAAAAGCTTGGCCACATCGTGGGGTTTATTGGACACCAAGTATCAGGCTTTCCATTTCCTCTTCTATTTATATTCTCTGTTCAAATGAAAACCACAAATCTTTCCAGGTGACATGTTTATTGAGTGAATTTTGAACACTTAGCATTTGCATTTATTAATTTTCTAGGAAAACTGGTATTACTAGTTACTGAGAACTAACTGCTATCTCAGATTTCACTGGATACCAGCTGCAAATATTGGTAATAAAACTTTGGTGATGATTAAGCTAATGATGTGATTTTCAGTGGCACATGTAGCCAGCTCCAGCTTTTCAGTGACCTGTGAGGGCTCAGCACCTCGGACAACACCCCCACAACCCCTGGGCACAGCCAAAATAAATGCAAGAAGTCTGTATGACCAGCTTTTTCACACCTGCATGCACAGAGAGCAGCTGTTTGTGTAACCTGGGCGTGCATCCGCTCCGACCCCCGAGAGCTGCGAGGGAATGGCACATCAGAATTATTTGTATGAATTGCATGTTTAAGCAGAATCCCAGAGCCAAGATCCGAAAGCTGCTCATGTCCCAATACATGAACGTGATCTGATTGTATTTTTACTAGGAATGTTTGGGTTTCTGAGCTCAGGAGCTGAATTCTGAGATGCCCTTTTCTGAAGAAGAATCTGTAGTACCCTCTCCCAGAGTAGGACTCACTGATCCCTCTATGTTCTGGAGTTTTGTTCTACATTTCCTTGGTTGCATGATCAAAAATGCTCTTTCAGTAATTTCATCTCATTTCTTTTCAGTAATGACAGATCTTTTCTCTTTGCAAAACCACCTTTATATTCTTTTACTGGGTCACTGTTAACTCTTCTACGCTCTACATAATAACACTGGAGATTTTTTGTAGATAGGCTTTCTGCCAGTCTCCTTCATAAAAATGAATTACATCTGGAGCAGGTATGAACTTGGAACAATTCCTACCTCCCAGGTAAAATAACTCATCTGATGCATAGGCATACCATGAATCCTGCACAGACTGAAGAGGCTGGGAAGGTGGAAGGAAATTTTTCTAATTCATAGCTGAATTTCTTCTGATGAAGGACATGCACAACCAACTGCAAGAAAACAAATGATTGTTCTGATTATTTTTCACTGTAGGAATAATTGGTAACATTGTTCTTCTTGGCAAAGATGAATAGTTGGAACCAGACTATTTCAGAGAGACAAAATATCCACAGGGAGAGGTTTTTGAAGCAGTCATAGGATGCACCCTACAGAGTGTGATTCTCATGACATTAAAGCCGTGCTAGTGGTGTTGCGATTAACTTCTAATGAAGAGAGAAATGAACCTGGTAAACACAGCATAAATGTTCTATGGAAAGGACAATAAAAATATCACATTTTAGGCAAGGTCTGGCTCTCATTGAAGCCAAAAGAGTTGAATTCATTGAAGTTATCCAAAACAGGAAAAAGAATTTATGACTGTGGAGGACGAAGAAACACTGCTGTGAGTCCGAGCCACTGAATAACTCCATACCACAGAAGAGATCCCCCAGAGTTTTGCAATAGTAACTGTTGTGTTACTTTGTGGAATTTTCTGATCCTTTGATAATATTTCCTCCTTTTAACAGCAAAATCCACACTGCTTCTTGAAAGCTTTTAGAATATTTTTCCTTACGCTTTTATCCTAGAGAAGGCAGGACCACATTTGGTATTTAGGACAGGGAGCTGGCAATCTGGATTCTTTTCAGCTTTGTCACTAACCCGTGGTATGACTTTGATCTCCTCATTGTACAACACCACTTGGAGAAGTCTGGGGAGTCTCCTGTTCCTCAGAAGGGCTCCTGTCTGTGCCACCAATGGCACTGCCAGTGCAAACCTGGCGTTCCCAGCTCCTGCACTGGTTCTTTGCAGCCTGGCAAAACCCACTCCCACTTGCAGAGGCTCCTGGAGCTGTGCTGGGGCACAGGTCCTCAGGGTTATCTGTGTGTGGTGCTTTCCCTCAGTCTGGGATCTCCACGGGGTTGTGACTCCACAGCTTTGGCTTCACTCACCTCTCCCCCAAGGCCAGGCAAAGCAAGTGTTTATTTAGAAACAATTAAAATTGAACATTTAGATACTAGACTGGGAGGAAGTAAACAAGTAAAATGTAAAGTAAACAAATTTAAAATATTTCAATCTTGGCTTCAATTTTGCAACCAGAGGCCAGTCTTTTAAACTCTCTCCCCTGAAATCTCAAAGAATGCCCACACGCTCAGGCACTGGCATCCATTAGTCCCAGGCCTGAACATACACTGTGCTCCAACCTTCTTTGGACAACTCTTTGAAGTTCTCCACTCTTTTATTTCCTAAAATTAGGTTTTATAATATAAATGGGTCTCTAATTGACTTTTACCAAAGCCAGCAGCAATGGATATTTTAGCAGTGGTTCCTCTGGGTTTAGACCTAATTGACCAGAAGGTGTGTGACCTCTATAAATACACCCCTGGCCCTTCCTGGGAACCAGGTGCCTTATTATTTCTGCCTTCCTCCTGGGCAGCCTGCTGGCTACTGCTTCCCACCCACTCTGAGCTGCTCCCTGTGTTTCTTTATGCAGAGTTATTAGTCTTATTCAAGACACTGGTTATACGCAGATTCTATTAACTTATGACTTGCCATGTTACCAGTTTCCTATAGAGACCTGTGTATGCTACTCTGTATGAATATAGATTATTGATCAGTAACAAGTTGTTCTGACGGGACCTGTCTAAGGGGGCAGTAATTCCTCAGCTTCATCCTCTCTCCAAGTTTCAGGCTAAAATTTCGAAAACCCCTCAAAACCCCTTCACTTTTACTGCCTACCTTGAAAGGAGTCACCAAGCACCTGGAGGTTCAGTTGGCTGTGCTTGACTTTGGGAGCTTGGTTTGAAGTGAGGCAGCCGCCCCTGGGTACCTCGAGATTCCCCTGCTTGGATGGGGGGTACTTGCTCTGGGGGATGTACACTCTGGAAACAACAAGCTAAATAAAAACATGGGCTTTTTGTAAATGCCTTCAACTTTAAAATGGGACTTTCAGTTTCTAAAGGCTGGCAGGGAGTTAGTTTTGAGTCAGTCTTTGTGTGGTCATTTTCATTCTGGAATGAGTGTTCTTGCACAGAATTACACTCAAATGTGTTGTCGAGAGACATTGTCTTTTGTTTCCATGAGTTTGCAAATATTCCCAAACAAGTTTGATGTAAGCCAGAATGTCCCAGCTTTTATCTTGCCGAATAAAAGCATCTCCCTGAACACCACAAGCCTTCGGCTCGCTCGGAGCTCCGGGAGCTGCTGGAATGAGCACATTCCTGACCTGACAGTGCCAGGCTCTGTGCCATGGCCCAGGCGAGGTAGTTTACAGCTGCTTCAGGGGGTCTCCCTGTAGTGCTGCCACAACACCATGTTGTGATGAGACTTTAATGAACCTTCTAAGCTGCCTGAATTCCTCTGATGAAGGGCATTATATGTGTACAGTTTGTTTGTATTGTTGCCTAATTATGAACAACAATTAAGACTTCACACCTACAATTTGTATTCACAATTTGTAAAATTCCCTTGCCCGGAGTTCTCTACTGCTGCTGCCAGCAAGGCATAGAGCAAATTTTATTCTTTACCCCAGTGCCATAGAACAAAGCTCTTCATCAGCCTCATGTCTCCAGCTGGCAGCACAAAGGCCCAGACCCGAAGCTGCTGACTCGAAGCCACTGTGGCTTACGTGTCCCTTAGCAGGGCTTGTCCACACCTCAGCCAAGAGAATGGCAATGACAGTGCCCAGGCGTCCAGCACACACCACCAAGCCTGATCCTGCAGATCCCCAGACCAGGAGTGACTCTCCCATAGGAGCGGGACTGCCACTGCTTGCAACACTGCAGGGAGGGGATTTGCAGACAGAAAATGAGTTGTGTGGGTGCATTCTTGTATTTATTCAGTGCCGCACTCCCCAGGTACCATCAGCTGTCAGTGACCTTCCCAGGAGCTGGCACTGTTTAGGACTTCATCATGTTCCATGCAGCAGTCCTAATCCCTTTAACTGTGTCCATACATATTCCGAAATGATTTGTGGAATGGGGAGCACACTGAGCACGTTTATACACCTCTGATCTGCAATTCAGCTGTACTCTGAAAACAGTTCTCCTGGGGAAGGATAAAGGCAATGCTATTTTTTTAGAGCTTTTCTCCTGTGCTATGAGGTTGGGTGGGGTTGGGCAATCCGTGAGCAGGAGGCAGCAGCAGGAAGGAGCAGCCAGTCCAGCTGGTAATGGCACTGTCTGGGGAGCTCACGGCGCGGTGCCACAGCAGCCAGAGCGCAAATGCCTTACCCAAGCACGGCAGTTACTCATGGAAGCACTTACCTTGGAGCCACAGGGACTGACCAGGGGCTCTGCGCTGTATTATTAATTTTGTTGCTGATTCCGTGAGTTGTGATCAGAGTCAGAGGCAAACCAGAACATGGCAGCATTGTTTGGACAATCAGAACAGCACCAGTCCTTCCTTCATGGATGCATCTCCTGGAAAATGCTCATTTTCTGACTCTCTTGGGGGGTTTTGCAACAGTATCTAGGAAATATATTCGAATGGGAATGTCTCCAAATGGTGACTATAACATGAATACAAAGTATTGTTAATAAATTAATTGACTTTGGGTTTTTTAGCTAGAAAAATAAACCCAGGCTCATGTTGTTTGAGTGAAACTCGATTCAGCATGGGCAACATCAAGAACACAACTAGGATAAAAACTACCACACAGTAAATCAAAGAACAAGAAAAGTACAAGGCTATTAATGCTTTACTATAACATTCCTCACAGCCTCCCTGCACTGTGGAGAACTGCAAGCCAACATTTTTCAACTGTCCTAAAGAATGTGAAATGTAAATGTTTAGAAGAATGTTTTTGTGCCAAGCTGAGAGTGATCATAAACATCAGCTTCTAAGAGAAACATTTTCAAAAGATGCACTCCATGCTGCCAGCTTTTGAGAGCAACACCATGTAAATTAGGTCGGAGTCTCCTTGGATTCTTGACACTCCATTGCTGCCTTTTAGTTGCCAAAAATTGTTGGATTGATGTTATGTTTGAACTTAAAGTATGAACTGCAACTGTATTAAATATGCTGCTTAAATGTCGTGTGGATAAACAATAAATCACCTGCCTGGGACTTGTTTTGGGGACAGGCCTAAAGAAAATCTTGAGGGAAAAGAACCACTGTTTTAATTATGACCCTTTATTTCTGTGGCATCACGAATGTGCCTGGTGTTTTGCTGGCAAGTGGAGTTTATGGGGTGGCTGCGATGTGACTCTGCCACAGCTAATGACACCCTGAGAGCAAAGCGTGACTGACTCCCGAGTGCAGCCACCCCACCCTGCGCTGGGAGCTCTCTGCAGATCGGGGAGGGGACAGTGCCCGTCCACCTGCACGTGCTGAAACTGAAACCCTGGCTCTGGCAGAACACTGCTTCTTCACAGGAACCTCCTGCATTAGTTATCGTCAGAGAATCTTAGCCCAAATGTTCAAATCCTGGAAAATCAAAAAATCTTGGGAACTATAACCAGTCTCAGCTGACTGGTTTGGTTATATCACCCCGAGATTCTGAACAAATCTGCATTTTGTAAGTGAAACATTTTAGCTTTGGGATTTAGAGTTTCCATTTTAGTTTAGTGCTTAATTATATTTCAGAAACTCTTAAAGTAAAATTAAATATTTGGATCGAAGTGTTTCCTTATGAACAAAAATATCTTTTTTGTCACTGCTGCTAATGAATCCAGTTTAGAATCTTGTTAGGAGAAAGAGCCATCTCTGATCACAATTCAGAGCATCTCCTTGTATAATCAGTGAGAATGAGCAGGAGAGGGGAGAGGACCAGTCAAGCCTCACCGCGTGGAAAGATGGGGAAAGGACTGAACAGCAGAGAATCAGAGGATGTGAGCTGTGCTCACAATGAAATCACTGGGAATTTTGCCATGAAAGCAGAACTGAGTTGTTCTTTCAGGTATGAAAAGTGCTGTGAATGACAAACACAGCACTCCCATTAGGAGGTTAGGACAGGAAGCTGTTTTCTTCCAGGGATGAGCAAAGAAGCTGCAAAAGCTGGATCCCTAAATTTGTGTATTCTAGGCAAGCCTTGACAGAAGCCTTGCTTCCAGCATCCCCTGAGAGAGTCTGTTAATTCCCATTAATATCTCTTGTAGTCCTTCCACCTCTCCCTTGATTTCTTGTGGCCTTCCTTCTCTTTTCTATCTCCTCAAGGACTGCACTGTAAAGTAAAGCATACAGGAGTCAGAGGATGTCTTTGCATTGTCTTTAGTAGCCTTTGAATCAGAGCAGGGAGGTCACAGTTCTTAGGTTTATAATTTGTTTTGCAGAAAAATCAGGATATTTTGTGATTGTTTTAATTTGAGCCTCAGAAAGCCCTGGGAGTAACAGAAGTAGCAAATAGATAAAACAAGTTTCATGCCAATGGGAAAACCAAAACAGGTTATATGTGCCATCCCAATACAAACAGGTCTTAGTGCAGAACGAGGAATGAAAGTCCTGCCTTCCCTCCTTGTGCTTTTACCATTTGACCATGCAAACTCCCCCAAATTATCATAGAATTGTGCAAAGAGTAACATCCAGCAGAGACCAGCTTTGCCTGGCTCCTATGAGCCTGCCAAGGCTGTTGGGATAGAGAGGGAAGGGACACACAATTCATTTTAAGAAGGTTTTTTTTTCCCCCTTTTTGTCGTCTTCTTTGTGGTGGTTTGTGAAATGCCGGGAAGGAACAGTACAATGAACAGAAAATGTTCCAAGGAAACCAGGCTGCTCCGTGCCATTGCCCAAGCAGCACCCAGTGTACCAACCACGGAGCTTTGCATGGGAGCGTGGGACACACATGGGGACTGCGATTCTGCTGGCAGGAGGCCTCTCTTCCCCTCCGAACTCACAGAGCAGAGAAAAGGCAGAGGAGCGGAGCCTCTCCGTGCCTGGCTGAGGCTCTCCCTCGCTCCAACACAAATGCAGGTGCAAAGTTATTGAGTCCAGAATTTTTTGCACAATTTAGAGCCATAAAATGGAAGCTGCCTTTGAGCATTTGGCTCTTCCTCTCTTGCAAGTTTGGGCCAGATGCAAAAGAGGACTTAAGCACTTACAATTCCATAGGTTACTCCCTGCTCAGGATAACATTTCTTCCAGCACCAGCAGCTTTATGTCTGGACATGCCCAGAGCTGCTGGGATCTGAGCAGCTTAGTGCAGAGTTCCCACCTAAAACCCACTGTGATCCTCGCAGAAGGAAAGGAGCGTCCCTTTTCTCATGACAGCCAGATTTGGAATATTCCAAACCTAATGCACACCAGCAGGACCAGTCCCCTCAGATGGTGCAGTGGCAGCTGCTTCCCTTTAAACCTGAGAGGGCAGGAGAGGTGTGATGGGGCTGGGGGCTTTGGCTTGCACTGAAAGCTCAGCAGAGCGAGAGTCCTCGGCTGTTGGGCGTGAGGGGCCGGCCAGGGTTGTCCAGGAGAATAAGTATTCACCCCAGGAGTGGGACTGGGAATCTGAACTTTTCCAACACAGAGAAGCAACAAAAACCCAAGGCCCTTTCAAGGAAAACATAAATGTAGTGAATTAGAACAAAACCAAAACAAAACCAGAAAAACAACCAACCAGAAAAACACACCACCAAAAAACTGAAGAAACCACAGTTATTCTCCTGGCTAATATCATGAAGACATGATGGTACTTGCAGCTTCCTGCTTGGACCTGGCTTGCTCCAAAGTTATTTTGTGTGTTAATCCTGTGGTTTAGATGATGAAGATTAGGTCTGAGTGAGCTGGTTCAGATAAAAGGGGGAAAGGCAGCAACCAAACGTTCACCCAAACTCCAGCCTTAACTTTTCTAAGCTTTGAATAAAATAAAAAAAAGTATTACCTTTTCTTTATTATTCCTTTGTTTTGCAATTAAGGTTTTATTTGTATGTACTGTTATTCATCTGCTACAGTTATTCATTCAAAGCTTTGGAAGTCACAGTGCTGTGAGGAGGAGAGCTGTTATCCCTGCAAACACAAAAACACACATTCCAGGTTCACAAAAATATGTTTCTGCTGCCTCTCCTGAACTTGGCTTTTTAATGGAACTGGGTATTTTAATCCTAGTTACTGCTTCCAGTGCAACTGCCACCATACCATGCAAGTTTCTGCCCAGTTTTGGTTTCTGCGCATCTTTGCCTGGAATGTTCAGTTGCAGATTTCCTGATAAAGATCCCAGCTGACAGCCAGCAATTTGGCCAATGTTCCTCAAAAAAATAGGAATATAAAATCGTGTTCCAAAACCTAAGCGGAAATGTGTGAGTGGTTGATTCTCAAAAAAAAATCCCAAAACTAAACAAACAAGAGCTGCCTGCTGCTTGGCAATTTTGAAAATTATAATTAAAACTATGTTCTTTTACTTTACTACGTAATACTTTTCAGTACCTACTTTTAAATGGTTGCTTCAGCCAACAGCACACTTTAGAGCTTGATTAGCACACATTTGGCACACAGAGCACCGGGAAAAACTTACTTACTCCAATTATTCACAAGCTGGACAACTCTTTGCAGATGTCAAATACACACATAACAAAGCCAGTATTTGCTCCTATGCAGAGGCTGGGCATATTAGTACAGTTCTTGTAGCTACTGGCCTTATCCTCATGCTTGTAAGTCCCAGACAGATCTGGGCAGCTCCTGGGGTGCTTGGCAGCACTCTGCACACCCTGTGGGCCCCTGTGAGCCCATGGGTTTGACTGCCCCGTGGGGAACTGGGCTGGAGGAATATTGTCCATGCACACTTCTGTTCAGAGGATCCACTTTCCTGTGTTACAGTCCATTATAACATACCAAGTGCAGGAAAACCCACTGGATGTATCCCAAGAGGGATATCTGTCCCATGAGGGAGGAGCTGTGGGGGCCAGGTCACCACAACATCAGCATTTCACAAGGCAGCTGCACCTTGGTCCTTCCAGCTGCAAGCACAGGAATGAGATGCTCAGATTGGAGTCTGGCCTCTTCACTGTGTCACTGGCAAGAGGCAGGTGCCTTCAGAAGGAGGTTGAGCTTCCCAAATGGTAAGGAAATGAGGATTCTAACAGCTCAATAGGATTAATCCAAGCCTTCCAGCCCTAGAGCCGAGTAAAATGTGGCAGGAGGGTACAAGAAGGGCTGTGTGGAGACTGCTGCTCACACCCGTGATCACTGATTCTTGGTGGGCACGAAGGAGGGAGCCAGCTGCTGTTTGTGCAGTGCTTCAATCAGGATATATTAAAAATGGGCTGAGCGAGCCAGCTCTGGAGAGTGGCTTCCATCATCATAAATGAAAGAGGCTTGGCTTAACATTTGAACTTTCTGAGCGCTTATTCTAATTCAACCACAGAATCTTCTGAGAGTTCAGCCATCACTAATTAAGACCTGCAACGATTTATCTGCGGTTCATCCGTGCACTTGGCAGCTTTTGCTTCAGAGGGACTGAGCACTGCAAAGTGTCAGTGCTGGGAATGTCCCTCAGAGGAGCACAGGGACCAACCAACTCCACACCTTTGTGTCAACTCCCTTCTCCCTTCCAGAGCTGGGAATGCCTCTGTGTGGCCTCAGATTTAGGGTGAAAACAAATAACCCACTTCAAAAATAAACTGCCCTAGGAAGTGTCTTTGAAAAATTTTAATGCCAAATTACAAAAACATAACATGCAAATGTAAATAATTTCCCCTGCAATGAATGCAGGAAATAAAGAAGTGGTATAAACAATAGGGAATTGGACAGGTCTGTTTTATTTCCCTTCTACCTCCATCTCCCCCACAGTGTGATTTAATAAATATTAATGAAAAAGAGAAGGAATAACACTTATCTATTAATTTTTCTCCTTTTATTTTATGATAGTGCTTAATTTAAAAGTGTTTTGGGGTCATATATATGGTTGTTTGAGCCTTTTATTAGCCATGATTCATTCTGCATATCAGCATAACGTGGAGCTCATGCCTTCAGTCTGTGTCTGTTCCATGATGCTCAGTTATCTGCCTGCCCCGAGCTATCCGTAGGGATGGATTTGCATGGACACTGCTCCCCTATGGAAGAGTATGCCAGGAATGACCAGTCTGGTACTACCTGGCCAGGTGAGGTTCCATTCAAATAATGCACATGCCACCAAAACAATTCAGATCAAAGGTCTGCCTTTCAACAGAATTCAAATGTAAGGACTTCTAAAGCAATTTTAGCAGTTGGCTTTACAAATGAACTTATGTCAGCTGCTCTGTATGATGAGCGACTAAATTACTTCTGTATCTAATCTTATCTCGCTATCTGTCTGTCTGTTTTTCAGCATTTCAGTGCCCATCACCACATTATCCAGGCGCCACCATAAGATTAAGAAGCTCTGCAGTGACATTCTCAACATGGTCTGTTCAAAGGTCATTAGCAGAGCCTTTCATACTGCAAAAGCCCGGAGGAGACTACGGAAGTGAGCCTCAGGAGGAGAGGAAAAGAAAAAGGAGGCAGCAGCTGCTGGAGCCTTTGTGGTTGTGCTCATCCTGTGTGGATCTGCTCAGCACTGCTGCAGTCCAGGGACCTCGTGGCAGTGGCCTCTGTGCTGTGCAGGGACTGTCACACTTGTTGTACACTCCTGTCGCCTCGGACATTGGCTCACACGGCCTCGGCATTGCTGTCCCTGTGCTCTCCTCAGATGCCATTCCCATGCTGGGTCTTTATGATTCCTGTATGTTCCAGCCTCAGAGCAGGATATTTCTCTCCAAGATCCCAAGTGCAGAGCAGCCACTGCAACTAAGGAACCACCTTCTCTGAGACAATATATTAGTTAAGTTTTATTTTCCTCACAGTGGGCAAATCCTCCCAGCTCTGTGTGTTTGAAGAAGCCAGAAAGGGTGGTTTTCACTGTACACAAAGCTACGCAGGACCCACGGAATCAGGAGAGATGACTTTGTCCCAGGAACCCCAGCCCTGCTCCCACGAAGCTGTGGTGTCTCCAAGGACAGCCGGGGACCTCGCGTTCCGGGCAGGTGGCACTGCCCATCCCCTGGTGCTGCTGCTCCCAGCACAAACTGGTAAGTGAAAATGTGCCAAAGCTGTTTTTTCCAGTGCTGCCGTTCAGGAGCCTGGCTCAGTCCTGAGGGGCCAATGGCAGTGTGTTGACGTGTTGCTCGAACAAACCCTGGAGTCCTTTGTGCCCCTCTTGGTACAAAAGCAGCCGGGGATTTACGCTGGGGTATAAATAGGTGGTTCCAAAGTAAGAAGGAAAGAGCCAAAGTTGGAAGCTAACCACAAAACGTGGGTGTAAACGATTACCAAAGGCTTCCAGTAACTCTGCTATCATCAGAGACTGGCTTTATGGGTATGGCCTCAAGAAGTTTCCCTCCACTTAATTAAAGAGGCAGATAAGTATCTAGGTGGAGTGTGCAGATAGGTTCTGAATGAGTTATCCACTAAGGCTGGTTCGCTGCACCTATTGTTAAAGCCAGAATAAAATATCAGATTAATGCATTATATTTGCCTATTATAGCACTATGTCATCATTATATGACATGTTATAATTAAAGCCCTGCATTAGAAACAAAACTATTTGGCTTGGGATAAGTTGCCTTTATGACTTCTGTGGTTATGATTTCCTCCTTTTCTTAACCCCTAAAAACTGCATAATATAGCTATTTGTAGCTGTATAAAGAAAGTTTCTAGTTTCAGATTCTAATCTCAGATAATTCAATGTAAATAAAGTCAAAATCTGGCACATGGTCTTTTCCTGCGTCAGAATATTTGCTGGTAGAGGGAAATCCACGTTGATTGTGTTGACAGAATCCCAAAGATGGGCAGATTAAAGGAGAGGGTGCCTGATTTGCCATCCCTCCCAGTCGTCCCTCAGCTGTCCCCATCAGCTCCTGGGTTTGTACCGTTCCCCAGGAGTTTTCAGGAAGCCACTTGGCAAACTCTCACTCTTCCTTTTCCTTCCTGGAACTACACTCGGAAAAATTGGTTCTTAGAGCAGTTTCTGGCCACAGCTGCCGGGAACTCAGCGCTCCCAAATGCAAACCTGGAGCATGGGTGTGGGATCGCTGCCTCACTGAGATACGGCTGCGATTACAGCTTGGGTAACTGACTATGCTAATGTCTTTAATTAGTCATTTGCATATGCACGCTTCTCAATTTCAGTAGCTGGTGATTCATGCGGGTAAGTGCCAACCCCAGCCTTGCTGTCAGATTGAGGCAGAGGGTGCCAGCAGCGCCCCTGTCCCCCACACCAGATGCACAGAGCAAGGGCTGTCACCAGGCAGGGGCAATTCCCAAAAACAGCCAGGCCGGGGCTGCTGCAGGGGCAAACCCGGCAGGGCACTGAATCTTCTGCTGCTGTTTGGAGGCAGCAGTTATTATCCAATATTTTGCAATGCTCTTATATAAATCTAATTGATGTCTTTTATGTTACTGACTGAAATGTGCACTTGTTTGGCTTGGAGATGACCACCTTAATGAGGGTAATGACGAGGGACCGCTGCCAGTAGCCGGGGGCGACATCCCACTGTACCAGTCAATCCCTTGGTGAGAGTTTATTCTGTTGCTGCAATGCTGGTAATTCAGTAATTTTCTTCCTGATTCATGATGACCTTTCCCCTGGACTTGCAGAGAGCTGGATTTGGCCTTGGAAGTTGGCTTGTGCACCAGGAACTGTTTTGTCATTTCTGTTTCACTTGGAAATGTGCATTCTCTTCCCTGGGCAATTTCTCCCATGGGGGAAGGCCCCAAGTGTAAGTGCCAGATGTGTCAGATCATCAGTCTGGGGCACACACACACTTCTGATGGAGCTGCTGGAGACACATTTTTAGCATTTCATCTAAAATAATAAAGTCCCTACAGCGAGAAGTAGACAAGTAAAAATAATAATATGCAGAAATGTGGTTTTAATTTTTGTCTTGAGAAGTGGTTTACCTGGCTTCTGCCACCAGTCCTGTGGCCACTGCTGAAGGGAAGTTCCCCTCTCTGCTGTCACTCAGCTGGGTGAGGCACTGAGCTCATCGTCAGGGACTGCGCAGGGTGACCCAGGGGATGTGCTGGGCCACCCTCGGGCATCCAGCACGGCCTCCTCCCCAGGGCTGCTGCATCTTCTGCCCTGCAAAATCCTAAACACTGCAAAACACTGCTCATTTCTTGGAACATTTCCATCAGCCTCTTAAAGGTGCTTTTATGAACCCCCTTCAGCGTTTTCCCATACTGACTGACGAGCCGGGTCTGAGCATGGGGAGGGTTTACTGCCATTGTCCCTGAACACTTTGGGGGTCATTGCTCACTGAGTGAGCTGTGACAGGACCCACCAGCACCGGGAACTACAAACTGCCAGAGGAGAGGGCCTGGGCAGGACAGTGCTGAGGGCTCAGTGCAACTCTGTGAAGGCAGAGCTCAGTTCCAAGGCAGAAAAGGGAAGATGCTACCCAGTTCTGAGGGTGATCTTAAATACCTTGAGATTATGAGGCAGGATAAAAAATGGCCCCTGCAGAGGATTACCTAATGAGGGACAGGCTGCTCTGCTCATTGGGGGAAAAAATTACTTTCTAATGGCATCTGCCTATTTTACATATATAATGAGCCAAACTCTGTGTGGTCAATTACTGTCTGGAAAAGGTTTGGAGTGAGGGACAGTTGTGCTTCTGGCCTTTACATTAACCAATATTACCCTGAGAGAGAGAGCAGAGTGGAAAAATAGAACAATGTCTGCCTCAGTCTGCAGAAACCAGCAAGTAACAAACCCAAGAGGTCCATTTTGCCTCTGCGTTACAGGAATCTGTGGATCAGAAGATCAGGAAGGCACTAACTGAGAGCACAGCTACAACCTTGATTAGCAGTTTCAGAGTCTTGTAAAAGCATTTCATTTTGCTCTCCCAAGCAGGTGGCACTTTGCTGGCAGGTGGAGCCCAGGAAAGGCTGAGCCCTGTTTTTCTTTCCCCACACCTAATGCCAGCTGGAATGGTGGAGTCACTGCAGAGGACAGGGTGCTGTGGGGGGCTGCAGCCCCCTGCCCCTCCCTGCTCCCGGGGCTCCCTGGCAAACAGACACTGCTGGAAGGGCACACGAGCACGTGAGGAGGGATTTGTCCCTGAGCTGCTCTGTGCTGCAGAATCCTGCCCACCCCTGCCTGTCTGGCCAAGGTCAGGCACCTCACAGAGTCCCCGCTGTCCCCTGCTACCCCTGCTCTGTGTTGAAGCAAGGTTTTGCCTCTTTAAAAAAAAAAAAAAAAAGAAACATTTTTGCTTTACCTGTCACAGTAAACTGGCTCCCATGCCAGTAAAGCATTCCTAATTGGCAGGATTTAGAGACTGATCATTTCAATTTATGCCCAGAACAGGTAGGGCAGCAATGAAAGCCTCTCCCACCTAACCCCACCCCTTCTCACCAGTGTGCCTCAACCCTGCCCTGGAGGGACCACCTGGAGGGCTGAGCAGGGAGTTCCCTCCTCTGCGCAATGAAAAGGCCCCGTCCTGCAGTAAATGCCAGGTTGAGCTTGTGGCTCATTAATAGTCAGTGTCCCTCTGGTCACACAGCTCCTGCAGGGCTCGTGCAGAGGAGCACCTGCTACTGAAGTCCTGCGGGACCGGCAGCCATTTCCTAGGAGTGTGCCTTTAAGACTTGGCAGGAAACACCAGAGTGAAATTTTTGCTTCACGTTACCCTGAGATCAGTGGGAAAACAGTCCATTGGCTGTTGGAAATGGTTCCCATCGCTGCCACAGCTTGCAACAGCTTTCCCAGAACTGGGGGCTGGTGGGTATCGCTTCCTTCTTCCCAGGCCCCTTCACCACGTGCAGATTTGCCTCCTTGTCCTTTCTGCCAATCCCTTTCCAATCTGCCAGCCTTGCTTGAGAACTGTGTCCCCTACGACAGGTTGTCCTGTATGACAAGAGGACTGAATGCCTCGTTCCCACCTGCTGTGAGTGTCCCATCCTTCACAAGCCAAACTCCACGGGAGAACTCCCCTCGTTCTGGGGGCAGGAACAATCAACCCATATTTGTTATTGACAGAGGAAGAACTACCAAGGAGTATTAGATTTCCCCATAAAGTGGGAGCATCTATTCCTGTAAATAAAATGCCTTTCAAAAATAAAAGCTAAACCCAAGCACTGTACAAACTGGGAGCCATCAGCAAATCAGGCTTCTGCAACTGCAGAGCTAAAATACAAATAACATTTTCCAGTAGCCATTAGTCTCACTCAGATTGCCCAATGCAGGAATCATTGCTTTTCTCAGCATCTGCTTTATCAGTTGTCTTCCACCCAGAGAAGTCCATGGCTCTTGGCAGCAGCTCCTGCTGATGTGCAGTGGGTTATTGCTCAAGAGCCCTTTGATCAGCAGCCAGGCGCTATCACACCGTGCTCTGAAGCCGTGGCTGCCAGACCTGGCCAGCACGAAAGCTGGATGGGCTCCCTGGGTGCAGGAGGAGGAAATCAGGATTCCTTTGGGCCTGTTGGAGTGCATCTCATTCAGCATCTCCCTGGACACCCGGGTTCCCGCCGTGTTTCCCGTGCCACGGCTGCACCCAGCAGGGTGATCCTGCGGCCGGAGCTGCCGGCGGTGCCTGGGCACAGCCAAACCAGGGCAGTGTCTGTGCTCTGCTCTGCTCGGGCACAACGCACACCCGAGTGCTTCGCCGAGCTGGAACCCTCAGGAGCTCTTAGAACACAGCCTGTATCCCACTTGTTAGATGTTTTGGTGGTTGAGGTTTTTTCCCTGGGAAATGCAAAAAACGCCGAAGCCACTGTCATCTCCTTTTGCACAGCAAGTGACAGCCAAATCAGCTCTCTCAAATTTGAAAACACAAGAAATGAAAGTGCCCAGAATTTGCCAGGGCATGTGCTGTACAACTGAGCAAGGCACAAAAATTTTCCCAGAGACACCGTGATCTCAGATCCATGGATATACAGATCCATGTAAATACATCCCATGTAAATACAGATTTATGCATTTATCATTACTCATGCCAGTAATAATAGTTCCACTGAAATCACTACAGCTACACGTATAAAATGAGGCACATGTGTAAGATCAGGATCTAAATATGAAACAGGCAAAGCCACCTGCAGCTATGGCAACTGCACCTGGAACTGCAGATGCACATACCTGCATGAGCCTCTCTTATGTTTAGGGGCTAACTGATAATATAAAAATATATTTTTTATTGTCTCTTGTTCCAAAGCTCAGTATTTAACCCTTGCATCTTAATTTCTGTCAGTGTTCTGTACTCATTAACTCTGCAGCTCTGTAATTTGCTTCCAAAGGGGCTGAGGACACTGTAGCTGCACTCAGACATCAAGGCCTTCTGCCGTCTCTCCTGCTCCTTTGGATTTGGGGACTCAACCCAGCAATCAGCACTATTCTTAACTTCAAGCGCAGAAATGTTTTGTGCCACCCTGAGTGGTCATCAATAACTCAGCAGCAGGAGAGCAGCCCTGTGCAGAGGCTGGGTTTCTTCACAGAGCTGGCACTGAGGCTGGCTTGAGTGCTTAACTGAAGTGTTCCTGGCTGGGGGCCAGCTTGCATTCCTCTAAGCAACCAAACTCCTTGATAATTACTCCCTTTTTTTGTAATTCTCACCTCGCTGTGCCAAGTTATCCCACAGATATTCTGCTCCTTGCACATCGAAGTGTTAGACACGCTGATGTATCTCAGTAAGTTACATCCAGGTTTGCTTTCTGGCCTTTTGCATTGCAGAAAGCAATAGAGACAGGAGCTGTATTTTACTGTTCCAGGACACCTGGGCTCAGAATCCCTGTCAGAAACGTCCACCCCTGAGTTGTGTGTGGATGGCAGAGGCTGGGGAAATGAGCAAAACTCTGTTTCTGCTGGAGCCACCGCGCCCCTTGTGCTTCGCAAACCGGCTCCAGGCACTTTCTCTAGTTCTTGTGATTCCCTTCCTGAATTGCTGCAGCCAAGTAATTGTTTCATCATGTTGCACTGAAATATTTTCCCATCATGTCGCCGTCACATTCATTTCTCAAACCAAAGCTCCTCTGTTCACTTACAGAAAATCTGTCCCAAAGCATCTGTGGCCCCCACACCCAGGTGAGGAGGGAACACGGCAGGTGGGGCTCCCAGGGGTTTTTGGTTGTTTGGAGACTGTGATTCCTGTCACTGTCATTTCTAGGCATCACCAGCGAGCTGCTCACCACTGCCTTAATGAACTGCTGTTGCAATACACTGGCAAAGCCACGGTATTTATAGCAAACAAACAAGTCTGTGTCCGTGTGGGGCTGGGGACCGGAGCCTCCCGGAGCCTCCTGGCAAAAGCTCCCTTCTTTCCAGAGGTGTCTGCACTCGAGCCCATCAAAGCCAGGGCTGCTGGCTGAGCCAGCACTTCTCTAGCTACAGTCTGTAGAGGATTTATTCTCCAAATTGTATGAAATTAGGAGACCTAACTGAAACCTCTGATTAAATACCCTGAACTCTGGGAAGGTGCTTTGATAGCTATGGAATGTGTGAGACAGGAATCCCAAAGGCAAGGGCCAATAGGACAAGGCAAGGTGAAAACCAGACGTAGACCACAGTCTTTCTTAGCATTTAATTAGCTAGGAATTACTATTTGAATTTATTATTATTTATTATTATATGAATAATTTCCATAGCAAATATACTTTGGGGGGAAATTTATAACAAATGAGGGTTAAATTTGGCATTGCTTTGTGAAATCATGGCACCCTGTCGGAAGGTTTGGAATTAAATATGTCTCTGTTGTAAATGCAAATCAATTATCTTAAGCAAGTATTAACCCACTTATCCTCATTTTGAATTCCAGCCCTGCAGTTTCTCACACCCAGGCAGATCTATCCACCAGCATGTCTAGGAGGAGAGAAAAGCCTTTTATTCAAAACAAAACATTTGAACACTGAGCAGGTGGGGAAACGATCACAAAAGGCAAGTTGGTTTCCAATGGAGTTTCCAATTTCCAGTAGATCAAATGGAGCATATTTAGGGAATGAGGGCTCCGCCAGCCCTGGGAGCTGCAGCTCCTGAGCTCGGACTGTGCTGTCACCACTGCCCCCAGCACCGTTCCAAAGAGAAACTCTCCTGGGGTTCCACGTAGTTCCCCAGCAGGCAAACACAGCACCACGAATTTCACGTGATCCTGATGGCCATCCAAGGCTGGATCTAATCTTTTCAGGTCTTTACACACTCATCACAGATTGTGCTACTCGTCTGCCCAGGCTGGGGCAAAGCAGCTTCAGCTCACATGAAAGAATCAGGAACTTCAGAAAAACCTCAGGATATTGTCCAGGTAGAGTTTCTACCAAAGGTTAGCTTCATGTTGTGAAGATTAAACTCTCAGGCTATGCTTTGGGTCCCAGTAAAGTGTTAAATAGGAACTTAATTCTTTTAATGATTTCACTTGTCTGTTCAGCAAGTGTCTCTCAAAAGAGACCTAATTCCTCACAGGTTTAATGTAATCATTTGGCCACTTGGTTTTATTTTTGCTTTACTGATCGATTGAAAAAAGGTGTTCAGAATTTGAATGTAATTGTTTCCTTGGGAGCAGCAAGTATACCCTTGGTTTGGCTGGGATTTCTTATTTAATGTATTAGGACCCTTTCAACATCCATGCATAGGTTTAACTTTTTCTTTCCACTTCACGTTAGTATTCAAGGTTTGTCCTGAAATTCTGACTGTTAAGCATCGGTGCAGACATAAAGAGCAGAAGTCAAACACTCACAAGAGTAGTAATAATTTCTTTAAAATTAGCAATCAGGAGCAAAAAGAGTTAGAAACAAAATCTATTCCAAATTCATTCCCCCCTTCTACCCTATAATCATCTCTAACCAGCCCAAATTGAATGCAGAGCTCTGCCTTGGACTCACATTGTGTCGTTGGACAAATGCAGGATGATGATGGCTATTGAGCAGTATCACCATAAATAATAGAAGAACATGTGTGATTTGGCCTCATGTACAGGTTTTCTCTTTATTAGAGCAGATACCCAGTTGCATTGACTTTTATTCTGGTCACAGCTAATGAAACATTGCTTGAAAACTTGTGTGAGAGTCACTTCATGTTTTTACACACATCCATGGCAATGACAGTTGTTCACACAATTAAACTGCAAAGGTAAACATTGTGCACAAAGCTTTTTCCAAGCTCTAATTTATGTATTCAAAGGCTACTGCAGGATTTCAGTGAGGAAAAACCAAACTGTGACCAAATGTGATTGAGTCTCCTGTCCAGCAGCCCCTGGGTACATGTGTGCAATTTGGGTGGTTTTTATCTGACAGAGGAGAAACAATTAGTACAGAAAGATGCATAAATTTTCCTGCATCTTCCAAGAATCACCAGTGAAAGGCAGTGGGAAAAGCAGAAAAGTAACACCCCAGTGTCAGAGCTGCACTGGCTTACACATGCTTTGGGCAGATAACAGAGAGTGATAATTGAAGAACTGCTTAAAAAACTGTAATTGTATTTTTAAATATATTTTTAACTGCTACAAATAATTTGTTTGGCAGAACTAAGCACTACTGAATTCAAACACCTTATAAACCAGTGCTAGGTGCTTTGGAAAGGGGATGTCAGTGCCAAAGATGTACAGACTGACTTCTACAGAGGAAAGTCTCTGTTATTTTAGTAGCAATAAGACAGACCTGTAGAAATGAGCCAGTGTAATACATCATTTGAAAAAGAAGATAAAAACAAAGAGCCCAAATGAAATGCAGCTTATAAACTTCTATAAAATTGAGAACAGCTCTCTGTTCCTGGAATTCTCTGCATGGTTTGCCTACCACAGGCTGTCCTGAGTGGCTTTAGGAAGAGAAGCTCGGGAAGCCCTGTCTGAGGCCAATTGAGACATTCAAAGTCCTGTTCTCAGCCAGCAGAATCTTATTTGTCATGGGAAACTAAATCAATATTTGGAGCTGAGACACTGTTTGGACAGGGATTTTCCAATCCTCCCACTGCAATTAGAAAAGGTATTTGGAATCTTTTGTCTACTTTAGTGCTTGGAATTTTCTCAGATACATTTACAAACTATTTTTTCCAGACTATTATTTTCTAGGAAATGTTTTAATTACAGGGGCTTTTTCATATGATATTTTAGAAGGCAGAGTATTTCATGACCTCCATGCATTTAATGGCACTACAAAGCTTTTACAATGTAAGTTATGAGGGTAATACAAGATTAAGAATGAAGGATTTGGGAATTCTCTTTCACAGATTCCTTCTGAGATTGGTGTAAAATTGGTGCATTTATGGCCTCAATTTTCCCGTCTGTACAAAAAATCATTGCTGCCCAAGGTTCCTCCTGAACTAGAAATCTGTCAGATACCTTGGAATACAGCAGTAATTTAAACATCATTCTTTAAATTGCAGCAACGCTGCCCTGGATCTCCTGCACTGGGGCAGGCAGGGTTTAAGGATGGGGATTAGCTCCTTCATGCCTGGTAAAGCTCTATCTTCAAAACTGGACTATTATTTAAACAGATATAAATACCTTCAGTACTTCTTATCTTTCAATCTACCCTGCCTTCCAGCCCCCACAAACTGAACTCTTGTTGGAAGCTTTGTTATTTAGAAAGAAACAAAGAAATATATCTGAGGACATCTCCAGTCCTCCAGCAATTCCACCCTTGGCAGTGCTCGGCACTGGCTGGGAACACTTCTTGTGAGTTTGGGTGACATTGTGTGGCCTCCAGCACAACAAGAAAGTAGGATCTGAAGATGTGGATAAGTTTTGTAATGATACAAATAGTAGAATAAACAGCCACAGGAGGCTGGAGTAATCATCGTCACGAGGGACACCCAAGACAAGATCTAACGTCTATCCTGCCTGCAAGAACTTGAGTCATGCTGGTGCAGGAGCTGGCTCACCCAAGAAATCTATTTTAGGGGCTCATAAAAACAACTGAACTGCACTGTACAGATGAAAAAGCAAAGGGGGAAATCTGTATCTGGGCTAACCCTGCCCTGCTCGCTCCTGCACAGCTCTGGGGTGAGCAGGGAATGTGCAGGGAGGGCTCCAGCTGATGGACCCGCAGGAGGCTCAGATCTTAACAGGCAAAAAAAGCAGAACAGTTCTTCCAATAGAAAACATGTTTTGCTTAAAGAGACACTAGAAATAAGCAACAAACTTCAGATTTGTCCTGCAGCCCACGGCTGCTTGTGTGGAATGTATAGGAGCAAACTCAAGGCCACTGTCTCTATACTGAAAACCCCCTTTTGTGCTCAGCTCTCAGAGCACAGGCAGCAAATGAGTTTCTTTCCCGGGGTACTGGGAATCTGGATCTAAAAACTTCACGCTTGAATTTGGCCTAGCAGGAAAATGGAAAATGCTGACTAAGACCTGATCTTTTGCCCAGCTCCCTCCACGTAACCAGCCTGAGACTGTTCACTCCTTACAGAGCTCGGCACAGCAGGGAATAACACAGCCGGGAGCTCCGGCAAGGCTGGGCTGTCCCAGCAGCGGGCAGAGCCTCGGATCTCTCCAAAACAAAGTTCTGGCCTGCTACAAACCTCCTCCTCCTCTGCCACCCCCCACTTATCTGTCACTTGCCCCCAGCAAACACCTCTCATCAGAGAATTGCATCTGCAGTTTTTAGAAAAATGTCTGTGGAGCAAAGGGAAGGGGGTGGTTCATGAGCCTCTCACCTGGTTGGGTCTCATGGGAGCTTCCCGAGCAATGCCCGAAATTACTGACATCCAACAGAAATGCTACTTTCTCATGTTTATTCCTGTAAACTACAAACATAAGAAATGCTGAATCATAGAGAATAGAAACTCTGTAAAGAAAAAAAAGAAACCAAACACAAACAAAACCTAATTTCAGGCTTCCTCCCTTACTTTTTCTTCCTCCCTCCCACTTCAGACTTGGCGTTATTTGCCAAGGATTGGTCATGGTTTGGATAGCACATCTTGCTCTACACGTTCAAAACAGCATGAAGTGCAGAAAAAAACCCAACAAAAACACCTCCTCCCCAAACAACACGCAAGCAGCAGCTAAAGCAGGTGATTAGAGGAAATAAAATGAGGCAACAAGAACTGGCTAAGACTTCCAGCTCTGCTCTTTGCTGAGTTTCTCTTGGGGGTTTGGGGGTTTGGTTTTGGTTTTAGGGTTTTTTTCCCCTTTCTCTGAGTCAGAGAAAGCTAAGAGACCAACAAAAATCCCTATCCCTGATCACAGCATTGAGCCAGAATCAGCTGGAATTTCAACCCTGTGTTTAATCTAACTTTAAACATGCCTTCAAAATAAAACAAGCTACTTTTTTTTAACCTAGTCATAAAGTTTATTAAAATTGTTCATTAATGCTTCAAATGTAGCAAGAATGCATAGATCCCAAAATATACATATGTATTTTCTTATAGAAATAGATTATTCTTTATAATAAAAAAACTGTAGGAACATCTTTAACAGATTACTCAATCCATGACTGACAGTTACACGAGATTGCATCATGTACACAGCATTCCCAGCCATGCTTAAAGGATTGCATCACTTTGCCCTCGCTCTCCTCTCGTTCTTTTAAATAACCCAGCGCCCAGCAGAGCCCGCCCGGGCCGGGGCCGGGGTCCCTCCGCGCCCCCTCCGCGCCGCCCGCCCCGCTGCAGCCCCCGGCCCCGCTCAGACCCCGCGCGGCGGCGGAGCCTTCCGCCATCATGTCGATAGA